>CM030363.1:250606243-250854725 GCA_017893485.1 Hemerocallis citrina | reverse complement strand
TTAATTTTGGGGTTTGAAATTTTGGACGGAAAAATATGTTTTGATAATCAATTTAGACTATTGGAATTATGGGAGATTGAATGAGAGCCACTTAATAGCGTTCTTTGTAATTTATTATATATATATATATATATATATATATATATATATATATATAGAGAGAGAGAGAGAGAGAGAGAGAGAGAGAGAGAGAGAGAGAGAGAGAGAGAGAGAATTAAATAAATAAAGAAGTTGTTTTTGGGAATTTGAATTTGAGTTTTGGGGAAAAAAATATATTTTGTAAGGTTAGATCTGGGCCTTTAATTTTAGGGCGATTGAAAGAGAGCTACTTGATAGCTTTCTTTGTATTTTATTATATAGGTAGCTGCGATTTATTAATGTTATTTTTAAGGTTGAAAAGTGAAAATTAACGTCTAACATGTGAAGGGAAAATGAATACATTTAGTGCGTAAAAGTAGTTTTCTTTTAGAGTAATGCTACATCCACTACCAATTTCACTACATTTCACTTCACTACCTTAGGTGGCACACTCCAATAGGTAGAGGAAGATAGAGTAGGTGGGGAAACTCATTATTTTATTACTATCTCTCTGTTCTCTGTTCTCTCTTCTCCCTTCACCTTTTCATATTTCTCTCTCTCTCTCTCTCTCTCTCTCTCTCTCTCCCATTCTTTCTTTACTTAAAAATTTAGATTTTAAGATTTCAGGTTTGTAAAATTTTCAGAATTTTTATGTTTTTTTATTGCACATATTATATTGAAAATAGCAAATATATCTTCAACAGTTAAATTTCATCATTTTTCATCCTTAAAGTTCTAAGAAGTTGAATTTTACACCCTCATTTATAATTATTTTTCAACATATACTAATAGGAACATGGACTTTTATTTACAAATAATTATTGTCCTACTATTTAAACTTGAACTACATAATTGTTGATTTACTGTTTACAAGGCTTTTCATATGTTGTATCGTTCTGAAGACGTGCCGTTGCCCACGGGCAAATCTAGTGATCCTATTAAACACTTCCTATATATATATATATATATATATATATATATATATATATATATATATATAGACACACACACGCACACTTATGGAAACATTGACTTTTATTTAGTTGATACTATTTAAATTTACGCTACATAATTGTTGATTTACTGTTTACAAGGCTTTTCATATGTTGTATCGTTCTGAAGACGTGTCGTAGGCACGTGCCCACGGGCAAATCTAGTGATCCTATAAAACACTTCCTATGCACATTCATAGAAGTTACTAAATCGTTGAGGACCAATCAACAATTTCCATAGTGTCTGTACGATCTAATCTGACTCTCATTGCAGATGTTTCATTCTAAACACTAGTAATTTGCACGTGCGATGCACGTCTTTATATATATATATATATATATATATATATATATTAGAAAAATCCGACGTTGTCTGACATCGAACCTAAGACTTTCTTTATATTAGTTATGCATGTACATTACATGTGTTTGTTAGGTTACAATGTACGTGTTTGTTTGGTGACAAATTCTTCCATTAAAATAACTAGTATTATACATGTGCTGTGCACGTGGAGAAAATTTTTGGGGAAAAAATGAAAAGGGCAAAAAAAATAATAATAATAAAATAAAAAATCTACCAGCACGTCTGTTGCACGGGTTGGTAGATGGACAAATTACACTAAGGTCTTCTCCCATTATAGTAGTAGAGATTAAACGTGTGTTGCACGGGTTGGGCTATGGACAAATTACACTAAGGCCTTCTCCCATTATAGTAGTAGAGATAATTGTGATCCCACAACGATCGTAGGAATGCTTTAATACCGTGTTGTAATTGCAGTAATTAGTAAATACCATGTTGTACTCAAATGGTAAAGAATTTGAATTAATGGATAAAAAGAAATTACCATGCTGATGTAGTCCTTTAAAGCTCCACAATGGTTTCTTATATTTTTTGATAAAATGGAAAAATGAGAATTGACAAAAGAGAAATCGCTACACTGGTTGGTTTCTCTAATTTTAAGAAGAATTAATTTTTTAATCGGACGGACCGCGATGTATTTTTATAATTTTTAGTAAATTTAAAATAGTGTTAGTTATTAATTAGTTATTAGTTAATTGATGTTGGAATTGAGTATACATTCAAAACACTTTTCTTATTGACAACAATGTTTGATGGCCCAACCGGGCCGGTCTTTGGGTCTTTTGAAAAAAAAATAGATTTTATGTTTTGTATTTTTGAACTTTCGAATTTCAAACAGATCGAATATATATATATATTTTTTCAATAAATAATATATATGTTTCAAGAATTAAAGGAGCATGTTTCAAGAATTAAAGGAGCTTCATGTTATAGCCGTTTCAAGAATTAAAGGAGCTTTATGTTATAGCCATTTCAAAAATTTTAGGATTTTTATGATGTAGCCTTTTTTGATTAAATGCAGACAGTTTTAATTCATTCCTGGTTACTGGTTATAAAAAGGAATCTTTTTTTGGAAAAAAGCACAGGAAAAAAAGAAAGAATACAGTCCTTCTCCTCTTCTAATCTATTTTTTTAGCGGTTTCTTGCTTTCAATTGGGTAGTGCAAGTTGGTACGTGCTGCTATTGGAGCATTAAGCAGTACTGTAGACAGAAGCTCGCTGTAACCCAAGAGAAGTGTTTGGTGATCAACGATTCATTTTCAGAATCGGCCATATAGTTTCTTAAAGAAAGTGCAACCCACGCCTTGAACCACTTTTTGTTGGATGTATATGTATATTCTCAATATAATAGGATAATATTGTGTATATTGTTCTATGGGGCAACACGTGTTATGTATTAATTATTGGAACGGGTTGAGTGGGCTCAAAGCCCAGTACCCTAAACCCAGTTTAATCACTTTATAAGCTGGTTTAGAGGTAGTGCCCTGTGATATTCCAATACTGATAAACAGGGTGTAATACCTGAAGCGGCTAAGAGATAAAACCTAACCCTAATTTCTCTTCATTAGATCTAACACTTTTTACTTTCTTCCTGTTGCAGATCAACTCCAGAGCCATTCTCAGAAGGTTCATTTGGTGCCATCAGGTTTAACCCATTTTTATTAACAATTAATTAGTGATTAAAATAATACTAAAATAATACTAGTGATTAATTAATTAGTGATGAGTGCCTAATTAATGGGAGATTAATCTTTGAAAATGACCTCTCTTCTTACGGCACGTGTTTTCCTGTTTGTCAAAATTTTGAGATTGGCATTTTGTATTTTTTTCTTTTGTTTTGGACGGAACAACATGTTCCGCCCAAAACTTTTTTTAAAATTAAAAATTTAAAAAAATCAGGACGAAACATGTTTTGTTTGATGCTATTAAAAAAAAATAGGGACGAAACAACATGTTTCATCCTCTATATTTGAGAAAGAGCAATTTGTTTCTCAAATATGAGAAGTGACTGTAGCTTGTTTCTCAAATTATAACAAAATAGCAAACTATTGTAGACATTTTTTTTTTAAAAAAATAACAAAATGGCAAATATAAAAAAACCATTCCGGATGCTCCTATCAAATAAAAAAAGAGTTGCATTCACATTAAAGGATAGTGCTTGAAAGCGTCAATGTATCTATTTTTAGTATTATAGTAAGAGAGTTCAGGGTCAATTTGACATTCCACACATTAGTTTTTGTATATATATATATATGTAGCTTCTAAGAACTAGGGGTGGACAACTATTATTCAAACCGAACAATCCGAATCAATCCAATTCGAACCGACCGTTTTTAACCGAACCAATTGGAGTTTTGGGTTGGCCCGGTTCTTGAGATTCAATAACCAACTAGACCGGTTTGGTTGTTGGATGGGGCTTTCAAATAACCGATGAAACTGAACCGACCGTACCTCTATGCATAAGTCCATAAAAATATAGTTTTCCTTTAATTTCTTGAATATACAAATAGTTATTTCTTATTTTCTTGGAGATACAAGCAGTCTTCTTTAATTTCTTTAATACAAACGGAGTAGTTGTTCTATCTATGTTTTGATTCTCCATAATCCTGTATGTTATGTTATTGAGAAATGCTTCATTTACAGTGTGGCCCAGCTTAATAGAATCATGAAGTTGATGTAACATTTAGCAGTTACTTTAATCAAGTGAAACAGAAATTATTTTCTAAATCTTTTTTTATTGTACCTGAAATTCAATTAGATATGGTTATTGATATTTCTTTCATGATAATAAACTAAGATTACAGAAGTATGCAAGTGAAAAAGCAGTTTATCTCACCCATTTAAATGTCATCATCTCAAACAATTAGTGCAAAATTCACTAACAACTTGTGGTTTTATGAATCTTCATTTTAAATTTATTTCTGAATAACAAATAGAAGGTTGTTTCTTAAGTTTGATTGAAGTTGATCTTTTAAATTTCAACAAAATTATGAATGATGTTGAAGGTGAAAAGTAGCACGCCAAACCGACCATCCAATCCAGTCCAAACCGAGCTTAATCAGCTTGGATGGAACCCGATCCAATTAAGGTTCAGAATTGTTGCGGATGAGAAAATTAAAAAACCGATCTTCTTTGGATCGGTGGTGGATGGTCCATATTAGGTCGGATACCGACCGATGCCCACCCCTACTAAGAACACGCACACTGACTAGTCATTTGCACTGTTATTTTCATATTTGGAAATCTAATTAAATAGTAAAAATCCTCCACAACAATTAACCATTTTAGTTGTCAAATTTAAGAATTGTAATTTTTTCCCTCTAATTTGACAACCCTAATGACATTTTGCCAAATATCTCATCACCACACTTTTAACCCCTGTTTTCGTAAATACATATTTTCAGAATATTTTTCGTATTTTAATTATTTATAAATTTCTTATTATTTTAAACTCGACTTGGGCCTTCTAATAAAATCTTTTCGAACCGGAAATTTTATTTACTTCGAATAATAGTATATTCTGAGTTTATTGTTTATTTTCTAAGCGATTGTCTATTTGTATCTTATTTTATTACTATTAGGATTTTTGTAAACTCGCTTGTCTCTAATCCTATTTGATATGTATATCAAAATTATTATTATTGTTATTATTATCAATTTTATCATTCTTGTTATCAGTACTATTATTACTATTTTTACTATTAATATTATTACCTTTGATTGTTAATTTAAAAACCTATTTCTATTGTTAAGTGTATTTATAGTTATGTCAAATAAATTCCATATTGTAGTACAAAGTATGTTTGTTATATAATTCTACATTTTATTAGTTATTTCATTTTCCCTAGTAGATTTAAACCCATTTAATACCCAAAACCCAATACCCATTCTCTTATTGGATCATATATCATCTAAACCCAAACCCATAACCCTATTATATAAATACCCTACTAAAACCTAACCCTAACCCTAGCCTACTGTTTAACCCTACTAATCCAGCCGCCTAAACTCTTCCACCTCTACTGTTCATCTCCTTCTCCCCACCTCTTCATCTTCTCCAGAACCCATCCTCAACTCCTGTCGCCACCCCCCTGACTCTGACGACAGTACGACCTGCCCGCAGCCGACGCCCCTCTTGCATCGCTCAACCAGCAGTCGTGACACAGCCGCGCTGTGCTCCTCCCGGCACAACACAGACGATAGTAGCACCCCGATGATAACACGACCCCTCATCGCTGCACCCTCCCCCGTGCGCTCCAGCCATTGCAAAGACCTCCACCTCAGCCGATGACCCTCCTCCCTGCGCCGCCCAGCGACGCGAGCGGAGCACCCCACAGCAGCGTCGCAACCCCACTTCGGCAACGGCCTCCCATAATGCCACCGTGACTGCCGCTTCAACATCGCAGCCACCTGCGGTAACTCCCCCTGCCGTCCAACGCCGATGTGCTGCCTATCCCGCCAGTCACCACCGGTGCTGCCCTCACTTACTCTCTCTCTCTCTGTTTGTAAAGGAGAAGGTGGGAAGGTGAAGTTGGTGATTGGTTTAATATGGGCCCTCCGATCTGATCAATATCGTAATCATCAATCAGATCACTCCTGGACCGCCTGATCCCCTCCCGATCGTGACTTGATCTTCATCATCATCTTCAGATCTGTTCTCTTCAGCCAGATCAGATATCAGCCATCCATCCGATCGTGATCATCAGCTCAGATCAAAGCAGATCCAGCCGTCCGATCGTCTTGATCTTGATCTTCCATCAAGATCCACTCCGATCCGATCCATCCGATCTCGATCGTCGATCAACGCCCTCATCCAATCAATGCAAGTATTCTTCTTGTACAATTTATTGTCCTAGTATAAGCATTTAATTGAAATACCGCAAATAGGTTGTAGTTGTGACTCCGTATTACCTTATCATTTGTTGATCTTGAATTTTTATCGTCGATTCCTTAATCTTAAGAGTCACAACAATTTTATTGTTATATTTACAACTACTTGGCTCATTTTATCTCCTAGACACTTGAACACATGAAACTAAAAAACCCTAGACTTGTAGATGTGTGTTGTATCATGTGTGTGATGACCTTGCATTCTTTGGGTTGAGAAATAGATGTTGCTTGCTGATTTGATAACCACTGCACCCGCATTTGTATCACACATTAATCTAGACTCATAACAACTAATTATCATGCAGCTTATATATGAAAAACAGTCACACTTGTTGCTGTTCTAAACTTTACTTACTGTTTTGACCCCTTTAAAAGCAGAATCTGAACCCGAGACCTAAACAGTAAATGTAACTCTAGATGTCTAAATGTCGATAGCCTCCGAAATTTCTGAATTCTGAGTTACGGTCTAGGAGATATCTCAGTTTTACTGCAGCTATGTCGGTAGTCGCAGATTCACAAAACTGCTGCACTTATTTAGTTTGCAAATTAATTTAACTATGTTAAAAGTAAGCGTTTGACTTGAAATTTTACATGCTGTTGCTGTACACCTTAGAGAACATCCCCAAATTATCTCAGAATTAATTAGTAAATTTTCAACACCGTTTCACATGTATAAACTTAGAATCACAAATTCTGCCTAAACACAATAGCTGTGTAGTTCGCTGTTTTGACACATGTTACCACAACTTTCTTGTATCTTAATTATATGCGTTGGAATCGGATAGGAGTCTAGTTTCTAGATCTTCTAACGGATCCACTTTTGCTATCTCGTAGCAATGGGAATCGCAGTTTTGGTACAGCAACGTCGTGCTGTCCAGATTTGAGATTTTCGTTGTTCGTGATATTCTTATTCGTGTTGACCCTCGAATATGCTATATAAATATCTCAAACTTGTTCCATAATTATGATTTCTTGACTTGTTTTGTACACTTGCATGCTTGCTTGATAAAAATTAATAAAAGTAACAAGTCGGGGTTTAAGAGAAAGACCATATTAGTTGACAATATAGGTAAGTGTACTCGGAAGGGGGCCGTGTTTCCCATTACTTGGTTCATGAACTTGTTGTGTCTTGATCGATTCATGGAGCTAGTTACTTGGCTCATGAACTTGTTTGATTCATAAACCCATTGTGCGGTTCTTGAACTTGTTAGTGGATTCGCGAACTTATTTCGTGAACTTGTTATTTATTTTCCGATTCATGAACCATACTTGCTTGATACTTGATACCTAAGTATGCCGCCCTATATACTCCATTACTAGGCGTAAACGAAACTGTATTGACTGTAGAAACCATGCAGTAAAAAGATAGATGCATGAAGTTCTACCTAGATAGTAATAACTACAAGACTTGATACATGAAACTTGAACTTGATACATGTTTACTTGACACATGTTAACTTGATACATGCTTACTTGATGCTTGATGACATGATACATGAGACTTGATACTTGAATATAATACTTGACACTTGCAACTTAATACTTGTGCTTGACAACTTGACACTAACCTTAAGACGTGTTACTTGACACTTATACTTGATACTTGTCACTTGATGTTAGATACCCCTACATGTTCACTTGTCACTTGCCCCACTATTAGTATTTGTTTTCCAGCCTATTTACTTGAGTTGTTCTTCTTGCTAGCTAGTTCTTGGATTTCCACTGCTTGTTGTATCCCTGTTACATTCTTGATTCCAATTCTTGTTCCACATTACTTGTACTCGTTTTTACTATTTATGGTCCTAACTTGTACAAAGGGCATTTTCTCTTGTTTTCTCTATGTTTCCCCTTTTTAAGATTATTAAACAGACTTTGGAGACGTGTTGTCTGCTCGAATTGGTGAGCAGATATTCTAGGCTTCGTTTGGAGCAAGGACTTGCTTAAATATTCTGTCTTCTTGAATTATTTATTCTTTTATTACTTGAGACTTGTAACGGGCTTATGTTCCCGAGTTTTATTCTTTTGATCCAGACTTGAAAACTATTTGGATATTATTATTTGTTTTCAATTATTTTCTGTTGCTTAATAAATTATTCATGTATGCTTGGTTATATATAAATCTTGTTATATTCTTATTATGATGCTGAGTCGATCCTGCAGCTTATGGATGTGTTAAAATCATTCACTGGGCTTCATCACGCGCTCGTATTCCATGTTTTTGGGAAGCGGGGCGTGACAACACTTTTTTATCTTTTCCCACCAAATTTGAATATATACACTTATAATATATATATATATATAGAGAGAGAGAGAAAGAGAGAGAGAGAGGGGGGGGGGAGGGAGAGAGTCTTCCGTTGTGCACTAAACCTTCGTATGAACTCGTGTGCACTCGACCTTCCCGCCTTCGTATTGACGATCCGAATCATTCACATTGATCTACACATCTAAATTAGCTTAAATATGTAAAATCAAATCATTTGAAATTCGTTTTGCCCATCTATCATGTGACTATACAAAACAAAATTTTTTGCCATAAAATTTTGCAACACTTCAATGGATGGCCAAATAAATCTCAAATCACTTAATTTTACATATTTAGACTAATTTAGATGTGTATATCAATGTAAATGGTTAGGATTGCCAATACGAAGACGGGAAGACCGAGTGCACACGGAGGCCTAGTGCACAAAGGAATGAGACTATATATATATGTGTGGTAACCCAAATGCCAACCATGGGTGTAGAACAACTTCTTATTTTTTAGAAAATTTGTCCTTTAGGTTTGCCAAAATTTAAAATGGCGACCCAAATGACTATCCGATTGGTGTGGGTGCTCGACAAACGGATTGAACTATTACTTATGAATGATTTAGAAACTGGATATTAATATATTATTTATGAAGACAACAAATTTTAATTTTATCCAGTACTACTTGATATGGCTAAAAATGGTATTAAATCGGGACCGTTCAAATCGGACACGAATCTTAAAGCTCAGGGGTAAAACGGTAATTTCATCTACAAACGGGTCTGAAATGGGAACTGGGTCTTTCTTCAAAGCCCAATAACCCATGAACGGATCTGTCTTACTGGGTACGGGTCCCAACCCGTTACAAACCAGTTCAGAAGGATAAAGAAGAATTCATATTCATAATTATCCCTAAGAAGTGATCTTAACCGCTTCTATCCGTTCACACCGGGAAGTAGAGATATGTTCTTATCTTGAAACGGATCCCTAAAGGGGACTATAAATACCCCTCTCCCCCCACTGTTACCAGGTAATCAATACTTTTCCAATAAAAGCTCTTTCTTAATCATTCAGATTACTGACAAGAGCGTCGGAGGGTGCGTCGCCGGGATCCATCCCGATGTCTCACACTTTTTTGCAGGTTCGCAGCAGCGCAAGAGACCAAGTCAACACATCGGTGAAGGTCAACAGGTTTGCTTTATTGTTTTTCCCAAGAATCCACAAATTCATCTGTTTGCTCCCACACCAAAATCAGCAGCAACAGATTGGCGCCGTCTGTGGGAACGAAAAAGCAACCCGACCTAACTTCATCAACGAGACTAGTTTCAAGCCATGCATCCAAAACAGAAGGGGAAGGCAGCGGTCTCCAGCCGAAGAACCACTTCTCTTCCTCCTTCCCCTCCTCCAGCTCAAGGTGCTCCTCCTCAACAGGCCCCTCCAGGGTCTCGGGGGGCTGCCCGGGGGGGCTCTCGTCCGAATCGTCCGAAGAAACATCCTCCTCATGACCATGTCGCGGGTCCTAACCTTTCAGTTGAATCTATGGCTTCTCAAAGCCCTTCCGAGCAGGATCTTCGTCAAGTGATTGCCGACCACCAAAAGGGGGTCGACCTCCGAACTCGCCTGAATGGATGGCGAGCCTTTGGGGGAGTCCATCAACCTGAGCACCCAGGGGCCTCAAGAGTCCGGACCCACCGCCGACCGAGGACTAGAAGATCCCATCCCCCGAGGAGGCAAAAAGAGTCCCCTCAGCGTCATCGACGGAGAACTCATTCTCCAGTAAGCTGAGCCACATATAGGGACCGCCAAACTGGAAAGGCACCAGTCACAAGGGCAGAGTGTAGCGCCCCGATTCCCATATAACTAGGAAACCGTGACATATGCCAAGATCTTTCCTTCAATTAGTCGTGATACACAAAAGGCTGGAAATTTAAAACTTTTTATTCAATACAAAGTTACTCCGCAGTAATTACAAATATCAGTTTGTAATACCAACTGTAGCGCCTGCCCTTTTTTCCTTTTTGACTCCAAACTCAATTCTTCCAATTTCTATATCACTTTAACCATAAACTAAGATAGTTGTGTTTCAGGAAAAATTTCGGCAGAGTCTCCCCTGTAATTTCTACCCCGAAACACAAAAAGCTTACGGAATTCTGCTCTAAATTCCGTAGCTCACATCACAGGCAATAATATCATGGGCTCCCCAGGCCAAAATGAGCATCATCACACAGGCAATATATATATATGCTCTGGGGGCCAAACTCATAACGGTTTATCAATTATCAATTAAAAACCATAAATCCTTTTGAAAACGTAGTAAGTTTTTTAGAAAATAACTTGTAAAAGCTTACTACAGCGCCCGGTACTCCACAACGAGATGGGTACGAGTCCAAACCATATCATGCCACTCCACACTCTACTCTCCATCATCATCCACATACTTATACATCAGAAATACAATTTAGAGCATAAAACATTTACTATTTACAATTAAACCATAACAACAATTAGTAAAGTGAAGCTCCACTCCACCGGAACCTGAACCTATACCTCACCTCTGCACCGCTGAGGACCTGTAACAGTAGGAGCCTAGGGTAGTCCAGAGACCCCCTAACCCCCCAAACACTAAGGGGTTAGCCATTTCTGGTGTGAGTACAATATATTAATAAGCAAATAAATTAACTTATAAGTAAAACAGAATGAACTTACGAATACCAAGATAAACCTGAGCATGTAAATATCATAAATGGAATTTCACATCAAATACTCGTTGCATCACTTCCTGTATGCATATCCACACCTGCTCACAAACATACTTAACTTTAATTTGGAAAATCATTTCCAAATTAATTGCTTAAGGCCCATCACTTTACGCCTTATGCAAATATTCCCTTCCAATTTCATATCACATAACATCGCATTCAATCATTTCTTACAGCATATATCATCACGTCTCGCAATACATCACTTCCACACTCATACTTCACCTTAAATGGAAAATAAACGTGTATCCTAATTTTCTAGTGTTTGTGTATGCCATGACCTGAGTCTAATGCAACAATACAAAATATAGAACAGATGCACTTAATCTAATGTCAGCAAGATTCTGGATGCACATGCATCCCATACTACATGTGACCCAGGTCAAGCTAACATACTTAGTCTAATGCAAGCGAGACTTTGGAAATGTATGCATCCCATACTACATACTTTCCAAATCAAGCCGTTGTCTCTAAGTTTAGGGATTCGAACCCTCGCTATGCAATGCATTCTAATTGGTCTACTTCCTGTTCCTGATAGTATGACATGGTTGGGTTCAAAGCCGTGACGAACTTAAAGATATACCGCAGTATACCTATAGCATCGTATTTCACCGGACCGTAGTCCGTACGACCCGTTTGTGTCCACTAGCATATACCTGGATCCCATTTAACAGCCGTGACGAACTTAAAGATATACCGCAGTATACCTATAGCATCGTATTTCACCGGACCGCAATCCGTACGACCCGTTCGTGTCCACTAGCACATACATGGATCCCATTTAACAGCCGTGACGAACTTAAAGATATACCGCAGTATACCTATAGCATCATATTTTACCAGACCGCAGTCCGTACGACCCGTTCGTGTCCACTAGCATATACCTGGATCCTATTTAACAGCTGTGACGAACTTGAAGATATACCGCAGTATACCTATAGCATCGTATTTCACCGGACTGCAGTCCGTACGACCCGTTCGTGCCCACTAGCATATACCTGGATCCTATTTAACAGCCGTGACGAACTTATAGATATACCGCAGTATACCTATAGCATTGTATTTCACCGGACCGCAGTCCGTACGACCCGTTCGTGTCCACGATGAGTACTAAGCACAGGAACTTATCTAAGTCCTAAATGAAATGCTAAGACATTATTAAAACCCGATAGCTCATAATCACCACACTGCGATATGCAGGGGGCTCCTCATCAATTGTCCGATGGAATAACTCAAGAAATAGCAGTAGCTGTGGCCCCAGGCTACGCTCATCGGAATTCAACACGATCCGACTTCTGGAAGGGTAGGGGGATCCACAGCAATCCCCCAGTGGGCGACTCTTTCAAATATTTAAGAGCTCAAGTTCTCGAGCTAACTTAATCTTGAAGTCAATCTCAACAACAAGGTGCCAAACTTACAACAACCACAACTTCCAACACACAGCTCAGATTTGCTTGACACCACCCATTCTGAAACTCTAAGACTATAGTCTACAGCCCTCCAGCTAACCATTTCCTCGAATCCAATCATCTTAATACTACAAAACCTCATATACTCTCAAGGTTCATAGCAAGATCATACCTATACAATTTGTTATAACCTTTTGGACTTCAGTCCAAAAGCAAGCGGCTCCAGCTGTTCTTTCAAACCAGCTGCACCCCATAAATTATTTTGAGGTATCAACCGACCTCGATAATTTATGGAATTTAACCTATAGTTGTCGACACATACAAGAGTGTCCACACCAATCCTTAACTCAAAACACCCATGCTTCACTACGATACAGAATGGAAATACACAGCAATTCATAATTTAAAATTTTCACGACGCATCATGTGCGTAAAATAAAAGATATCATACTCACATAGCATCCCGCGAAGACTAGAAGCGCCATCTCGCCATCCCACATCCAAAGTCGCCAACATATCCTATTATCAAATGTCAACGCAATTAAGGCTCAAATCATTCAAACCAGCCACGGGAAAACAATAATACCAATTATCTTACTATCACACAGACGTTTTATTGAATGTCTGGGATACACGTGCGATGCACGTAATAATCTAATGTCTAAGGGATTTTTATTCCCCAAACAATTACTAAATCACCCCCCAAAATATTCTAATAGCCCAACTACAATTTCTAGTATCGTACGAGAATTAATTCATATCCATATAATTCTCTTTTACAAACTCAAAACCCTAATTTTTAGCAACTTGCAAAATCTCTAAGAAATTGCTAATTTCTCGTCTCTACCCTTCTCAACATCTTCTAATCCCCCTACCATAATACTCTTACTCAAAATAAATTAACCACACTAAATTTTATACAAAAATAAAATCTAGGATTTACCTTTTCGAAATCCTTTCGAAAAACAGACTCCGCCACGAGCTAAAGCACCCTCCACTTAGCTATCCCCTCGAAATAATTTAAAAACCGTGGAGAAATGGTGGAGATTTGGGTGGGGGAAGAAATCGCCGAGGTGGGTTCGGCTGGAAGCGTGCGGTCGGGAAAAGAAAAGGGAGGAGGAAGAAGAATGGGGGGGGGGGGGGGTTTATTAAAAGAATAAATAAATAAATAAATAAATAATAGTGTAAGGTAAAATTACATATAAGCCCCCAAATCCCAATATATTTCCAATAAACCCAAAAATCTCTACTTTAATAATGCCAACAATATAAAAATACCTTAAAACTACTTTGTAATAATCTGTATAAAATAATTTCATTTTAAAATAATAATAATAAAATAAAGTAGACAATATATCTTATATTTCTCGATAAAAATAACTATTATCGGAAAATACATATTCGCGCGAAATTTTCAATCGCGCACACATTTCGATGCAAAATAGCCATATGCTATTTTTCGGGTCGTTACACAGAGCTTCAAGACTTTCAAGCTACAGTATTACGGGCCCTCAATATCGCCTCAAATAACGACCAGAGGCCACCTACTCATGAGCCAGCTAGGAGCCACCGCCTTCACAATCCCAGTCCTCCTCCATCTCCAAGCTACCATCGCTGCAGCCCCAGTCCACCCTCGTGCAAAAATGAGTCCCGGGGCTCGGCAAAATATGATCAAAGAGAAGACAGTCTACCGCCGTCTCCACGAGATGGAGAGGCGCCTCGGCCGAATTGACAAGGAAGAAGAGCAACGGGCGATAAACCTCCGTCCGAGCAGACCTCCATTCTCCCGCTCCATCATGGAGGCCCCCATCCCAGAAAACTTCAAGCCGCCTCACTTTGAGTCGTATACTGGGGAGTTGGACCCCGCAGATCACATAAAGAGTTTCAAAACTCTCATGATGATCCACCATGCTTCAGACGCCCTCCTCTGCAAGATCTTCCCTGCCATGCTGAAAGGGCGTGCGAGAGAATGGTACTCTCGGCTTGCCCCGGCCTCCATCTTCTCATTCGATCAGTTCGAAATGCTCTTCCTTACTCATTTTGTGAGTAGCCGTCGGGCCGAGAAAACAATTGTATCTCTGGTGACCCTTAACCAAGAAAAGGGTGAACGCCTAAGGGATCACGTTCAATGCTTCACCGCCAAAGCCCAGTCCATTCCATCCCTCAACCAATCAGTAGCCTCTACCACATTCGAGTGCAACGTCACTAACGCTCGCCTCAGGGCGTCCCTGGCCAAGAATCCTCCTCGGAACTTCTTAGAACTCCTACTTAGGACGGAGAAGTACATACGGGTGGAAGAGGCTCTCAACCCCCTTACTCTTGAAGAATCATCTTCCAGAAACAAACGGAAGAATACAAGCGAAGAGGGGCCCCAAAAATCCCAGAAGGACGGCAATGGCCATCGCCGTCCGACTCCTCATTTTGAGAAGTTCACCCCCCCTCATTGCTAATATATCAGAAGTTCTTATGGAAGTGGACAAGGAAGGGTTACTCCACGCTCCGCCTAGAATGCACACACCCGACAAGAAGAGGAACAAGGATAAGTGGTGCCGCTTTCACAGGGACCATGGTCACGACACGAATGATTGTCGGGCTCTCAAGGAGTAGATCGAAGAACTCATACAGCAGGGACACCTGACCAAGTTCGTCCAAAAAGATGGGGCCGTGCCTCCTCCCTGAGGAGCCTACAAACGAGCAGAGAGGCCCCCCGAGCTTCAAGACTCAGAACCTGGGGCCGTCTTCCACCTCATCAAAGGAGGTCCAATGAAGGGAGAACCCAGCTCCTCCCAAGAGGCCTTCACCTTATCGTAGAAGTAGGATCTTGTTTTTCAATAAGGCCGATGCTTGTAACCCGACCAATAGCATGTAATAATGGCTCGCCCTATTGAAGCGGCCACTTAGTTTATCTCAATAAAACTTTACATTTTTTATTGAAAACTATTGCTCTTGCTTCATCTCGATCTCTCCGAGTCACGACTCGCTAAATGGTGAGTTCAGAATCCAGCTTCTCCTACATGGCTGCTCCCGCAACTTACTAAGCTCAAAAAATGAGTTTGGAGTCCAACACTTGGTTCGACGTTGCTTTAGCCGCTTGCAAACAAGCAAGGGCGGGGCAGCTCACCATTCGGAATTGCTCCTACACCTTGTTAACCCCCTATACTTTACATTTTTCATTGAAAATTATTGTTCTTGCTTCATCTCTATCTCTCCGAGTCACGACTCGCTAAATGGTGAGTCCAGAGTCCAGCACTACAAGGAATTTGACATATAGTGACAGCAAAAATCCGTGGGCAAAAGACGAAAAACCATAGGTATAGCCCGTAAAACCTATACCAACGGACATATTTTTCCGTCGTTTTTAATTAGCTATACCCACGGTAAAATGCCGTCACTATAGCTTATAGCGACTGTTTTTTTACCTGTTGGACAAAACCTCGGTGTTATACCTACGGTTTCGTATCCGTTGGTATAGGTTTTAAGGACACCACTTGTTTTCCTATACCCACGGTTGAAACTCCATTGCTATAGGTTTTAGTGATGGTTTTCGCATCCAAATATTTAAATATATACCCATCGCTCTATACAATTTTTTTTAATATTAATTACGCATATGACAATTTAATTTTTTTTTATAATATTAATCCAATTATAAACTAAATACACAATAAAATAGATAAATGTGTTTATGAAACAAAATTAAAAATAATTAAACTTCAATCATATTAAAAATTAATGAAGTATTACAAGCATGTCAAATTACAAAATAGTTAATAACCAAATACACAAGAATCAATACTTTAAACTACGATCAACATATTCAATGACATTATAAGATAACATTCAATTGAATTCTCACTTTAGATACGACACTAACAATTTTCTTATTTTACGGCAACCAGATCTTGATTGATCTTGATTCTCTTTGTACTAATCTTCTTTTAGCATCTAAACAAGGGATGAAACTCGGCATTGTACAAATTATGCAGAGTGGACGAACAAGAAGCTAAAACAAACAGATAGAAAAGTTAATAATAGTAAACAATTAACAGAAAATGAAAACGAAGAAGAAGAAGAAGATGAGAGAGAGAGATTGGGGTTACCACAGTCGGCGGAGGAGGAGGAGGAGGCGGCGGATGCGGGGGAGATCTAGTCGAGATCGACGCCGAGGAAGAAGAAGAGGAGGATGTGGGGGCGACGGCAGCGGGAAGAGGCGACGGCAGTGGGAGGAGGGGGGCGACGGTAGCGGGAAGAGGGGGGCGATGGCAGCAGGGAAGGGGGGGGCGACGGCAGCGGGTAGGGGAGGATTTAGAGATTGGGTTTAGGGAGAGAGGGATTTAGGAGTTTTAGAGAGATAAAATGAAATATTTTGGGGGAAGAGAGAGGGAAAATGAAATATTTTGGGGGAAAATAAATTATGGACTATACCCACGGTGTTTTATCTCATTTGTAGGTATATGATACCTATACCCACGATTTTAGAGATCCGTCACTATAGGTGTCCGTTGGTATATGAAAAATTCCTTGTAGTGCAGCTTCTCCTACATGGCTGCTCCTGCAACTTACTAAGCTCAAAAAATGAGTTTGGAGTTCAACACATGGTTCGACGTTGCTTTAGCCGCTTGCAAACAAGCAAGGGCGGGGCAGCTCACCATTCGGAATTGCTCCTACACCTCGTTAACCCCCTCTAACAACGAGTTCGGAGTCCAATACTTGGCTCGATTCCGCTTCAAATTACTTGCTCATATGCGGGTAAGAAGTGGTTCGCCATTCGGAACTGCTCCCACGACTGTTGAATCTCTCTTAAACGACAAGTTCGGAGTCCAACACTTGGCTCGATTCCGCTTCAAATTACTCGCTCATAAGCGGGTAAGAAGTAGTTTGCCATTCGAAACTGCTCCCACAACCGTTGAATCTCTCTTAAATGACGAGTTCGGAGTCCAACACTTGGCTCGATTCCGCTTCCAATTACTCGCTCATAAGCGGGTAAGAAGTGGTTCGCCATTCGGAACTGCTCCCACAACCGTTGAATCTCTCTTAAACGACGAGTTCGGAGTCCAACACTTGGCTCGATTCCGCTTCAAATTACTCGCTCATAAGCGGGTAAGAAGTGGTTTGCCATTCGGAACTGCTCCCACAACCATTGATTCTCTCACTTAAACAACAAGTTTGGAGCTTACAACTCTTTCCTAGAGTTGCTCCTCAAACTTGTCTCCTAAGTGGCTCTCTCCTAGAGCCAAGCTCTTCGTTCCGCTCCCCTCCAAAGTGGACTTCTTCTCAACGAGTTCGGAGCTCACAACTCTCTCCTAGAGTTGCTCCTCAAATTTGTCTCCTAAGTGGCTCTCTCCTAGAGCCAAGCTCTTCGCTCCGCTTCCCTCCAAAGCGGACCTCTTCTCAACGAGTTCGGAGCTCACAACTCTCTCCTAGAGTTGCTCCTCAAACTTGTCTCCTAAGTGGCACTCTCCTAGAGCCAAGCTCTTCGCTCCGCTTCTTCCAAAGCGGATCTCTTCTCAACGAGGTCGGAGCTCACAACTCTTTCCTAGAGTTGCTCCTCAAAATTGTCTCCCAAATGGCTCTTTCCTAGAGCCAAGCTCTTCGCTCCGCTCACCCCTCGAGCGGACCTCTTCTAAGCGAGTTTGGAGCTCAAAACTCTCCCCTAGAGTTGCTCCTTAAACTCGTCTCACAAATTGCTCTCTCTTAGAGCCTTGTGATGTTCTTCACTCCGCTCGCCTCTCGAGTGCCCTTCCTCTCATTGGGCTCCGAGCTAGAACTCTCCCCAGGAGTTGCTCCTTGCACTCACCCCCAAGAATGGATCTTCCTTCCCATGGCTCTTACGAGAATCTTCCTAGCCCATCTTCTTCACTCCTAGGAGTGGAGCTCCTCTTCGAAGATTTTGAAGACCAAAACACTCAACTTCATCAAGACAAGAATGTTGCAGGGCTATTTTGGCCATGAAGAAGGGTGAATCTTCGTCCCACTCCTAAGGAGAAGTTGTAGATCTTCGAGTTAGCTTCGAAATGAGGGGTCGCACGCCCCGATCGGACCTCCGTCGCATCGGGAAAGTGGATTGCAATACAGTTACGCCGAGCAAGAAAATGGCAAAAACTATCGCCTCCTGATCCGCACCATGATCGTTATAAACCGTCCAGATCTCACCACGTACTACGGATCTGCAACCCGAGCAACTTGCATTCTGAGCTGCGTATTGGAGAAAAATGACTTCATCATCATAATTCGCGCCTGATCACAATCAAACGGCTCGGATTGCACCACGACCACAAAACGACAAGATCATGTTTTCTCGTGATCTGAGCCTCCTGCCTCGTGATCTACGCCATGATCGTGATCAACCATCCAGATCTCACCACGTACTTTGGATCTGCAACCCGAGCAACTTGCATTCCGAGCTGCGTATTAGAAAAAAACGACTTCATCATCATAATTCGCGCTTGATCACAATCAAACGGCTCAGATTGCGCCACGACCACAAAACGACAAGATCACGTTTTCTCGTGATCTAGCCTCCTGCCCCGTGATCCGCACCATGATCGTGATCAACCGTCCAGATTGAGCCACGTAGCTCGAATCTACAATCCGAGCTACTATGATGCCGAGCTGCAAAATGAGAGAAACCCCTACCTCAAAATCCGTGCTCAAATCAAGATCAACGGCTCAGACTCAACCAACAAACAAGCCAACAAAAAAAAATTGGAGTAGAAGGGTCGGGTTCGGACCCGTTAGGGACCCGAACCCGAAGCCCCATACTGCTTCATCCTACTCTGCTTTGGCGCCAAAAATCCAACGCAACTCTTCTTCAACCTTTAACCTTCCAAAAACCCAACTCCGTGAGCTCCCGACCTCCACTCCAAAAGTCCGAATCGAACACCGAGCTCCGATGCCGAGCTCCCCCACAGTCGAACACCAAGCTCCGACCACCTCACCATGCCGAGCCCCACCTCCGACGAGCTCCACTCCACTCGTCGAGATCGTTCGTCAAAGCTCCAACCACCTCCACTATCTCTAAGCTCAACCCATTATCAAGCTCCAAAGACTCCTCGCCGAACCCATCGAACCGAGCTCCTCTCCTTCGAGTTCCACAATGCCGAGCGCCAACTCCGAAGCTCACCTCCGAGCTCTACTTCCAATCTCTGACTTTGCCGAGCTCGACCACTCCGCTTGTCACTTCCGCCGAAGCTCCCCTCGCTTACACCTCCTCATCAAAGCCCGACCGAGCTCCTCGCCAAATGAGGTAGGAGAGGAGGTGAGGTCAGGGGTGCCGCTAGAGTCGAGGAAGGGGTGAGGGGCGGGGTCGGAAGCCTCAGTCAAAAACCTCAGAGAAGGAGGGAGCACAACAGAGTCAAAGGTGAAGAAGAAGGAAAGAAAGGAGAGAGAAAGAGTTGGGCAGAAAGGGGGAAAAAGGGCAAAAAAAATTGCCACGTGGCGGTCAACGGTCAACTTTGACCAGCCACGTGTCAGCATCTGGTGGGTCGGCACTGGATTCCGAGCAACATGCATTCCGAGCTGCGTATTGGGGAAAAACGACTTCATCATCATTATTCGCGCCTGATCACAATCAAACGGCTCTGATTGCGCCACGACCACAAAATGACAAGATCACGTTTTCTCGTGATCTGAGCCTCTTGTCTCGTGATTCGCGCCACGATCGTGATCAAACGTTCAGATCGAGCCACGTAGCTCGGATTTACACTGTGCTACCGAGCAGCAAAATGGCAAAAAATGTACCTTAAAATCCGTACTCGGATCCGCCGAACAAGCAAGCAGATAAAGAGGAAGAAAGAAAAAGAGGCTAACGGGTCAGGTTCAGATCCGATACCCACATTCCGACCCGTACCCTTCTTCATTCTTCTCCTTCTTCTTCAGCATTTTCCCGCCAAAAGCATCACAGAGCTCCAACTTTCCCTCTCCATGCCAAGCTTGCCAATCCACAGGGCTCACGAGTTTCGAGTCGTCTTCTTCATCGACCTCATCGACCTCCACAGTGCCGAACCCATAGCCGAGCTCGTCTTCCTCAACCGAGCTCCACTCACTTCACCGAAGAGCTCCATCGAGCTCCATAGCTCCCCTCTACACTGAGCTCCTCTCCACCACTATGTCGAGGTCTCCTTCACGAGCTCACCTCCAACTCAGAGCTCCAAACCCATCTTCAAGCTATCGCCAACGTCTCCATTGTCAAACTGCTTCACCACCTCAAAGTTTGAGAAGCTCATCACCGAACTCGAGCTCGCTACCAGGCTCCGCCATGGCCGAGCTCCACTTCACCGAGCTCCAACCCCAGTCTCCGCCAAGCTCCCCATCTTGAGCTCCAAAACCCCTCGTCGACCCCAACTTCGAGCTCCAATAGCGAGCTCTGAGCTTCCTTGTCGACCTCCCTTGTAAGCTCCGATGTCGAGTCCCCTCCGTTCAGCTCCGCTGCCGAACTCCACGAGCTCCGAGCTCGAACTCGTGGCCATCTCCTCGCCATGCCGAGCTCCACGAGCTCCGAGCTCGAACTCGCTGCCATCTCTTCACCAACTTCGAGCCCATTCACTCGCCAGCTAACGAAGGTCGGAGAAGAGCGTCGAGGTAGAAGAGAAGAAGACGCGAGGGAGGAGAAAGAAACAGAGCGAAAATAAAAATAAAAAAATGTTGTGCCACGTGGCGGTCAATGCCTCCGTTGACCGCGCCACGTGGCGTCTTCTGGGGGGTCGGCGCCGGTTGCCGACCAACACGTGTTCCGAGCTGCACAAGTGGAGAAAAATGCTGCCGAGGCACACGCGCCGTCCGATCATCTCAAAACTAGCACCACGACACGATCGATGCTTAGAAACGCGCCACGTGTCCAGAAAATGATCTGCTTTGCGTTGCGTGCCATCAGATCATGATCGACGCTCAGAAATGCGCCACGTGTCCATGTAATACTTAATTATTAATTTATTTATTTATTTGAATTTATAATTTAAAAAAATCCGAAAAAATATTTAAAATTCGAAAAAAATTAATTAAAAAATTCTAAAAATAATTATAAATTCGGAAAATTATTTTAAAATTCTGAAAAAATAATTATTAAATTAGAATAATTAATTAATATTTTCGATAATTAATTATTTCATTCGGAAAATGAATAAAAAATTCAAAAAAATGAGTAAAAATTTAGAAAAATCTGGAAAATAAAAAAAATCAAGAAAATTTTAAGGATATTTTTGGACATTTTACAAGCTCAGAATAACACCGTTACACCTCGAGCAAGATCCGAAATCCCTTAAGAACACCGATAAAATCTCGTACGCCATTAAGAACAACAAAACTACTCCTCAAAGACTGTAGAACTCAGTCTTCAGGAGTGGGGGGCTCGTGATATGGCTAAAAATGGGATTAAATTGGGACCGTTCAAATCGGACACGAATCTTAAAGCTTAGTGGTAAAACGGTAATTTCACCTACAAACGGGTCTGAAATGAGAACTGGGTCTTTCTTCAAAGCCCAATAATCTACGAACGGATCTGTCTTACTGGGTACGGGTCCCAACCCGTTACAAACCAGTTCAGAAGGATAAAGAAGAATTCAGATTCATAATTATCCCTAAGAAGTGATCTTAACCGCTTCTATCCGTTCACACCGGGAAGTAGAGATATGTTCTTATCTTGAAACGGATCCCTAAAGGGGACTATAAATATCCCTCTCCCCCCACTGTTACCAGGTAATCAATACTTTTCCAATAAAAGCTCTTTCTTAATCATTCAGATTACTGACAAGAGCGTCGGAGGGTGCGTCGCCGGGATCCATCCCGATGTCTCGCACTTTTTGCAAGTTCGCAGCAGCGGTAAGAGACCAAGTCAACACATCGGTGAAGGTCAGCAGGTCAACAGGTTTGTTTTATTGTTTTCTCCAAAAATCCACAAATTCATCTGTTTGCTCCCACACCAAAATCAGCAGCAACACTACTTTAATAGATCAATGCATGTATTATACCTGCTAGAAAATGTATTGATTACTTCTAGATAATTTTACAAGTAATATTAAAATATAATTTTTATTGAATTGAAGTTTGAATAAATGATAATTTTAACTTGCGTTGTGAAATTATTTAAGATAATGTATGTAAGTAACTACAAAATGTAAACTAAAGGAAAATTTATGTAAATTAACTATCTACACTAATCTTCATTCAAGTATGGTCTATAATTTTCTCTGACTTGACTTGGGAATAGGGCTGCAATCGAGCCGAGCCGAACCGAATACCTTCAGGTTCGAGCTCGGTTCGAGCCGAGCTTTGACTGTATTCGAGCCGAATAACTCGTGAGCTTAGTCTAAAAAAGAACACTCAATCTCGAACTCGGTTTATTTACAAAACGAGCTCGGTTTTGAACTCAAGCTCGGTTCAAGCCGAGTTTTGATCGAGCTTTAACCAAGCTCATGCCAAATAGCTCACAAACAGGTCGATTCGTTTGCAGCCTACGTTGGAACACCTCCAGAGACTAAATAAACCTAAAACCCCAACAACAATAAATCCCTCCAAACAATCTCCAACTCCCATTCCAGGTGTCCTTACTAAAAACATAGCATCCGTACCCTCCCTGCCTCCTTCCCATTCGCCCACGTGTCTCCTCCTTCTCGAAACCTCCTCTCCTCTCTTTCTTTTAATCTTTTCCAAACGTACTAATTAAAGCAACTCGGTCCCCTTCATACGTGTCGTATTTCCGCGCCAAAAGAGGGACACGTACCCCCTCCCCATTCGCCCAATTTCCCGACACCGGCGCCCTCCCTCAGCCTATCACGTGCTCCCCTCCTCCCTTCTCGCCACGCGTCCCCCTCTGCCTTTACCCTACACGTGTTCGTTTCCATCCTCGTTAAATATCTCATTCTAGGGTTTCTACCTTCCTTGTCAAAACAAAAAAAACATCTCCTTTCGCTTCTTCTCCCTCTCTCTCTGATTTCTTCATCCTTCTTCAATCTGCATGGAAGTGATGCCGAGGTACGGCGGACACGTCTACGGCGAAACTGACGTCGCTTGGAAGGTGTGCCGGATCATGCTCCAATACCGGCCCATCGCACCAAAGCCCGTCACCGGCAGTGCGGCCACGGCCGCTCCCGTTGACCTGAAGTCATGCAGCGGACGCGGCAAGAGAAAGGGGAGCTCCAGCTCGAAGGAGCGTAAAAGAGGAAGAAAGACTGCAAAAAAAAACCTAGGGGCATTTTCGGAAGGAAAAAGTGACAACAGTCATAATCCTTTTGTAACGTTACCACTCATGCCGGTCACGCCTGAGAGGAAGGAGGAGGAGCTGTCGCTGGCCACACCGTCGCCGACCGGATCTGACGCACACGTGGCGGTCAACTACTTCGGTATCCCTTCCTGGAAGCGAGTGGGGTCCACCAACGCCAACAGTAAGACTGTTGTTGCGCCGAAACCGATGCGGCCGATGGGGTCGTGGGTGACGGTGGAGTACGTGACCGACACGTGGCAGGGAAGTGAGATCCCAGCGGGGTTCGAGAACGACGCGTGTCCAGTCTTCTTTTCGGATGCGAACGGGGAGAGGGTGACGTGGATGAACGCGGCGTATAAAAGGATGGTGGTGGGCCCGGACAGTGAAGAGGAGGGTGAAGAAGTGAAGGTTGCTTTGGTGACACGTGGTTTGGTCCCGAATCTTAATGTGAGGGTCACGAGCTTCACGTGCAGGGTGCGCGTGCGGTACGCGTGCAGGAGGAGGGGGAAGGTATCGGTGGTGGTGCCGTGTGACGTTTGGAGGATGGGGGTTGGAGGGCTCGCGTGGCGGTTGGATGTTAAAGCTGCACTGACTCTTAGCTTAGGGAGTTGAGAATTATGTAAAATAGATGGGTTTAATGTGTAAATATGGGTTTGTATAGGGTGTTCTTTGCACACACAAAAAAAAAGAGTAGAGAAGTGAAGTGAAGAAGAACACGTGGTTGGTATGAGCTAGGTGGGTGGGTGATGCTGTGCTTAATGGTTTTTGTGTGAGTGGTGATGAGATGGTGAAGATGTGTGTGTGTGAGAGAGAGAGAGAGACGTGGCCTGTTTGTAAACAGTTTGTTTTTTGGGGTTTGATGAGAAATTGCCAAATGCAGTTACTGGGTTTTCTTGCCTTTTGTGGTTTTGTTTATGTATTGAATTTGAGAACAAATCTTTCGATGGATCAAATCATATGTATAGATAGATAAGATAATGTTTGTTGTCGCGTTCTTCAGTGTTTGTCTACACGTACGTACTACTTTGACATGAGGATTTCATGGTAATTCATGTGCTAGCTGTACCTAGCTAGTAAAGTGAAATATACCTGTGCTAGCAATTTTTTTTTCTTTTTTCAGAAGAGTTAAGAGGAGTTTGCTGTATTTGTGCGTTTGTATTTGTGCGTTTGTTGGTATCAACAGATTGTGCAATGTAAAAACATAAGAAAGGTGTGGTACATACCTGTTGCAGCGATAATATTATTTCCGTAGTTTAAGCAATAGTATTTCTGTTATACTTACTGAAATTACACGTCTTATATCTTTAACTGAAATTATATGTCTCATCTCTAATCTCTAATATTATAATGAGAAGATCTTAGTGTCATTTGTCATTTTGTAATTTTACCAACATATGCAACGCACGTACATAACTAATATAAATGCGGTTTCCGGTTCAAATCCTCCCTACGTCAGAGTTTTTATTTTTATTTTTTGAAAATATTAAAATGTGCATCGCACGTGTAAATTACTAATATTTTTAAGGGCAGAGACGACAGCGCCAACAACACACGAGCGGATATAGGTGTAACATCTGTTTATTTTATAACATCAAATTATTCGTTTATATTTATCTTTCGAGTAATTATTTTTTATTATTGTGATTATTGTGCATAAATATGTAATTTTATTTTTCTTTATACTCAGGAGTTATTTAGCTATACAGTAGAGTGATTTTATAGGAATATATTGTAAATAGTGAACTAGGAAGGCATTATAATACATGTTTGGTCTATGAGGGGTTTATAATTAATTTTCCATTTTTTAATTTATTTTCAAGATTCTTCTTCCTTTCGTTTCTTCTCTCCTTTCTTCTTTTCTGCCGACCGCAACCGAAACCCAACGAAACCGCAACCCTAGGGTTTTACATCCCATCAAATCTCCACCTATCTCTAAATAATTTTTAGGATTTTGGCTAATTGAAGTCTTCCACGATACGGTGTTAATTTTTGGAATCATCAATTTTACAGTGAGTTAGATTTTATTTAAATTGTACACAAACTTTATTTGGAACATTTGAAATCCAATTGACATGAATTCAAATTCATAAAATATGACAATGGGGGGGGGGGGGGGGGGGGGGGAGTTGAAAACAAAAAAAGAATGCAGGATTTTATGTCCAACTTCAAAAACTCCGATTCGGTATTGTCAATAATGAACAAAGTTTTTACGTGCCCACGGAAGGCATTTTATGATGATATGATATGCAAATTTTTAGCTGTAAAATGGTGCAGTAGGGAGAATATGCGATTTTCTTTATATTAGAAGTGATAGATTTTATATTTAGGAGATAGAAATTAAATTGGAAAAATATTTCGAGTATTGATTTAGTAATTAAAAGGTAATAGGAGTAGTAACTGATGCTTATTGATAGTAGAAATCTCCGTAAGTTATGAGAAATAAAAATAAATATAATAATAATAATAATAATAATAATAATAATAATAATAATAATAATAATAATAATAATAATAAGTTGGAAGATTTTATGGGCATAAAACCCAGTTAGAAAAAGATTGAAAAATATGCATGTATCGTGTGCACACCAGGCGTTCGATGAAATTCATGTGAGAGATTAGAATGATTTTAATTGTTTTTTGAGTGATTTGAATATCATTAACCCTAAGTAGTATTAAAACTTGGTACTAGGATGAAGAAGCGAGTTTGGGAGAAATAGCGGAGAGCTTATACAGTCTTCGCATTTTCTTAGGTGAGTATGATTATTTTATATTATGTACATGATGTGCTATGAAAAAAAAAAGAGAAAATTTTAAGTTATGGTTTTCTATGTGTGATGCGGAAAGTGTATCGAGTATAGAAATTAATAAATATGATACAGAGTAAATTATAGGGTGCAAGAAATTAATATGTATGTGTATGGAAGTGTGTTGATACACACACACACACACACACACACACACACACACACACACACACACACCCACGGAGTTGTAATATCGAGATTTGGGGAGTTATGATAATACTGATATATTGTGAATATGGAAAATGAACCAAAATACTTATATACGCTTTTTATGGTAATTTGATAATATATGCATCTCTAATATTATAATGGAAGAGTTAGGGTATATGCAACATACAAACCCGTGCGTTGCACGTGCAACTCCAACTCTCCATTAATTACAACAAAAATAAACAAATAAAAAAAATCCACCTATTTAAAACATGCAACGCACGTGCAAAATAATTTTACAATTTTTTTAAACACTAAACAAATACATATATTGCACGTACAACTCAAATTATACTTATAAACACGTGCATTGCACGTACAAATTGTAGTTTTTCCTTCAAACTATTTTTACCAATTACGTGCAACACACATCCAACTCCAAAACTGTTTCTTAACATGTAAATCGCACGTAAAAATTCTCAAACTCTTATCAAAACGTGCATCGCACATGAAAAATACTAGTATATGATAATGTAAAGGATAAATTTGTGTTATAAAGGAGAATATATATATATATATATATATATATATATATATATATATATGAGAAACTTTATTTTAAGGAGAAATTATAAAGTAGATAATTTTATTTTTCAGTGCCACACAATCTTCAAGGGGTTTGGGCTAGACCCCACATGCCCGGGATATACCTGGGAACAAGAGTTATATATGCCCCAATTTATATTTGGGAGCAGATACCCAAGATGGACTTGATAGGAATTTTTATAATTGTTTACCCAAGGTAGATTTGGAAGGAGTTTTCCCTCGCCCCCAATTTATATTTGGGAGTAGATACCCAAGATGGACTTGAGATGAACTTTTATATATGTTTACCCAAGGTAGATTTGGAAGGAGTCTTCCCTCGCTGACATAAGGCCAAGAGGAAGACGTAGCCTCGGATGTGTAAGACTCCTATGGAGCGTCGATCTGCGTATTATACCCTAGTTATACTTGGGAAATGTTTTTGACTAGCTTACTAGATTTAGTCTTGGTTGGATATGTGCGCAACCGTATCTTCAGTCCAGCCCACTAATGGTTGATTTTTAGGACACCTGGATCCGGGTGAAATGGTGGGTTAGCGGGATTGAAGTGTATGGGGGAATATTTATATGATGTTTGTGAGAATATTTATTGAATGGAAAATCCGATTTTTGTATTGTGGTCAATATAAAGGAGATTACATGATATTACCGGAGTTTTGTTGTCATGATAATGTTGGAGTATGTATTTGTGTATGATATGGTGGGAGTTAAGTGTGGAAATGTATTGTAATGGAGTTTGATAATTATATGAATACTTAATGTATTGTAATAAGGGTGGTTATGTATGTAAGTAAATAAGCGGCGATATAAGTTACAAGAGGTAAATTGAGCTACAACGAGTGGTAAAAGCCTTCGGTAGTGCTTAGGAACTATTGCTCCCATTTCAATGGAAATGAGGAGAACTACCCTCTTGAGCACGTATCTAAGGCCTATGATTTGTATAGGAGAGATAGTTTTGTTAACGAAATAATTAATGTATTAGTTATTTTTTTATTTATTTCATTTAAAGTTATGGTTTATGTTAATTTACTTTCAAGATATTTACTTATGTTTTTATTATGTTTAAAATTTTAAAT
Organism: Hemerocallis citrina; assembly: GCA_017893485.1. Lineage (NCBI taxonomy): Eukaryota > Viridiplantae > Streptophyta > Magnoliopsida > Asparagales > Asphodelaceae > Hemerocallis > Hemerocallis citrina. The sequence goes on along the minus strand of CM030363.1, from coordinate 250,826,160 downwards.
TGTACTCACACTGTATGGCTGGCCCTTTGTCGTTTGGGGGTTAGTGGAGTCACACCTGGAGGGGGGACGCCAGTAGCCCCGTTTTGCAGGTATGTATCTCTATCGGCTAGGGGAGTAGTTAGATTTTCTTTTTATGACATATGTATCTTTATTTTGATGTTTTAAGTCAAAATTTGTAAAATAAGTATTTTTGGAGGTATGTTAATTTTGAAACAGATAAATGGGAGTTGAGTTGTATTTATAGATCTATGACTACATCAGTAGTGATGTATAATATACCCGTACACACTTGGTAGTGGCGAACTGGGTTCTGTGTGATGTTTTATATAGTTTTTATGGGTTTTCTTAGAAATGTTTGGTTTAAATTCGTTATCTTGATATTTATGCATCTATTTGTCCCCAAGAGCATATATTTATGATTGTTGTGATGAGTTCTATGACTTGACCTGGGGAGAATATAATTTTATTGTCTGTGTTGTGTTGTGAATTTTGAAATACAGATTTTCATAAGAAAATGCTGAAAATGGCTAATATTTTAGGGGAGACTGCCGAAAATTTTATTGAAATTCGTAATAAGTTTTTTTTTTTTTATTTGGGTTGTAACAATAGGTACATTCCAGACGATGAGCTACAATGATGAGAAGGTAGAGATTGGTTCCACTGTAGATTGGCATTTATTCAACTCCTACTTCACAAGGATGTTTGGAGTCACTTGTTGTTATTTTATTTTCGGACGATTACTATTTTATCTTTTATGTACTTTTTTAGTCTTATTGAGCTTCTCTGAATACCTGCAAAACACCTAGTAACACCAGGAGAGATCTCGGAGAAAGACCCTTCGACGATTTGGTTATTCACTGGAAAGAAATGAAAGCTAGGGTTCAGGTGGAGAAAAGTTCATTACCTGCAGAAAATGGAGGGGGTCTAGTATTTATAGGCAGAGTGAGGAAACTCTAACCCTAATGGGCCGGGTGACCCTCTTCTGTGGACCTGAAATAACAAAATGCCCATATAAGCTACATGCCTAGTCTGTGGGGGTCTGCGGATCCTAAGGTGATCCGATGGCTCAGATTGAGCTCAATTTTTACCCACATCATAGGCCCCCTACTCCATGAGGGTTGTGTGTACTAGCCATCGAGGAGTAGCTCAATCTTGTGAGAAGATCAGTCGATGGTGCGCATAAGGATAGAGCAGAAGATCCCCACGAGAAGTGAAATGAGGTTGAGGCCGAACGGTATGATGCCGAGCTCCGACCCTTCGAGCTCCGGAGCTCGGAGATAGGGCATTGAGCATCAGTCGTGGCGTGCTCGTGAGAAAGCTAGCAGGAAGCTCGAGGTTGATGCCAAGCGTCGAGCCCTTTGATCTTTTATGGAAGGCAGGAGCTTGTTCGCGGTTGATGCCGAGCGTCGAACCCTTTGATCTTGTATGGAAGGCTGGAACTTGTTCGAGGTTGATGTCGAGTGTTGAACCCCTTGTGGACTTTTTGTGAAAGATAGGAGCTGGCTCGAGGTTAATGTCGAGCGTCGAGCCCCTTGATCTTGTATGAAAGATAGGAGCTTGCTCGAGGTTGATGCCGAGTGTCAAGCCCCTTGATCATGTATGAAAGATAAGAGCTTGCTCGAGATTGATGTCGAGTGTCAAGCCCCTTGATCTTGTATAAAAGACAAGAGCTGACTCGAGATTGATGCAAAGCGTCGAGCCCCTAAATCTTGTATAAAAGACAAGAGCTTACTCGAGGTTGATGCCGAGCGTCGAGTCCCATGATATTGTATGAAAGATAGGAGCTTGCTTGCGGTTAATGCAGTGCTTCGAGCCCCTTCATTTTGTAGGAGATGGCTTGATGTTGATGCTGATCGTCGAGGCCCTTAATCTTGTATGAAGACTTGATCGAGGTTGATGCCGAGCGTCGATCCCCTTGATCTTGTATGAAAGACAAGAGCTGACTCGAGATTGATGTCGAGCGTCGAGCTCCTTAATATTGTATGAAAGACATGAGCTTGCTCGAGGTTGATGCCGAGCATCGAGTCCCCTGTATTGTATGAAAGATAGGAGCTGGCTCGAGGTTAATGCCGAGCGTCGAGCCCCTTGATCTTGTATGAAAGACAAGAGCTGGCTTGAGGTTAATGTCAAGCATCGAGCGTGATGGACTTTGTGAGAAATCCAGTAGCTAGGTCGAGGTTCATGCCGAGAATCGAGCCCCTTGATCTTGTATGAAAGACGTGAGCTGGCTCGAGGTTAATTCCGAGCGTCGAGCCCCTTGATCTTGTATGAAAGATAGCAGCTTGCTCGAGGTTGATGCTAAGCGTCGAGCCCCTTGATCTTGTACGAAAGATAGGAGCATGCAAGAGATTGATGCAGAGTGTCAAGCCCCTTGATCTTGTATAAAAGACAAAAGCTGACTCGAGGTTGATGCAGAGCGTCGAAGCCCTTAATCTTGTATGAAAGATAGGAGCTTACTTGAGGTTGATGCCGAGCGTCGAACCCCTTGATGTTGTATGAAAGATAGGAGCTTGCTCGAGGTTAATTCCAAGCGTCGAGCCCCTTGATCTTGTATGAAAGATAGGAGATGGCTCGATGTTGGTGCTGAGCATCGAGCCCCTTAATCTTGTATGAAGACATGAGTTTTCTCGAGGTTGATGCCGAGTGTCGAGCCCCTTGATCTTGTATGAAAGACAAAAGCTGACTCGAGGTTGATGTCGAGCGTCGAACCCCTTAATCTTGTAAAGACATAAGCTTGCTCGAGGTTGATGCCGAGCGTCGAGTCCCCTGATCTTGTATAAAAGATAGGAGCTGGCTCAAGGTTAATTCCGAGCATCGAGCCCCTTGATCTTGTATGAAAGAGAAGAGCTGGCTTGAGGTTAATGCCGAGCATTTAGCATGATGGACTTTGTGAGAAATCCAGTAGCCAGCTCGAGGTTCATGCCGAGCGTCGAGCCCCTTGATCTTGTATAAAAAACATAAGCTGGCTCGAGGTTAATGCCAAGCGTCGAGCCCCTTGATCTTGTATGAAATATAGGAGCTTGCTCGAGGTTGATGTCAAGCGTCGAGCTCTTTGTGCTCTTTGTGAGAAAGACATGAGCTGGCTCAAGGTTAATACCGAGCATCAAGCCCATTTATCTTGTATGGAAAGATAGGAGCTAGCTCGATGTTGATGCCGAGCGTCGAGCCCCTTAATCTTGTATAAAAATCAGGATCTTGCTTGAGGTTGATGCTGAGCATCAAACCCCTTGATCTTGTATGAAAGACAGAAGCTGGCTCAAGATTCATGCCGAGTGTCGAGCGTGATGCGCTTTGTGAGAAGCTAGCAGACAGCTCGAGCTTCATGCCGAGCATCGAGCGTGATGCACTTTGTGAAAAAGCTAGTAGCCAACTCGAGATTCATGCCTAGCATCGAGCGTGATGTCTGTGAGAAAGCCAGTAGCCAGTTCGAGGTAATGCTAAGCGTCGAGCGAGATGCGCTTTGTGAGAAAGCTGACAGGCAGCTCGAGGTTCATGCCGAGCGTCGAGCGTCATGGGCTTTATGAGAAAGCCAGTAGCCAGCTCGAAGTTCATGTTGAACGTTCAGCGTGATGCATTTTGTGAAAAAACGAGTAGTCAGCTCGAGGTTCATACCGAGTATCGAGCGAATTATACTTGGAAAAAATTTTATAGGAAACTAGGCCATAGTTTGCACGTGTTCAGCACGTAGGCTCATGATGTCATGGTTGTGGAAATCGAGACATCGAAATCTCATCCATCATTGGATCAAATCAGAAGGTTGAGATTTCTTTGTGGACTTCAAGACGTCCCTTGCCTAGATATGCATCCACCTCCCATCTCATTGTTCATCTTGCCTTCTCTCTCTCTAAGTTCCAGAGCTTCTCTCTCTAGGTACTATTCAGTCACCGGTGGTAGGTTCATCGACGTATTATCTGGCACCATCAAACATGTTAGTAAATTTTACATTATGTCAATGGCTCAATCCAATTCTTCGGTCTTTACGTCTGATCGGGGTAGTGCCGATTATCTCAACGACTCCTCGGACTGGGCGACATTCGAAGAGGGTATGAAAGTGTACAATCCCGAGCCGCTCCGAACTTGCAAGCCCTTCGTCGTGGAGTCGAGCGACTCTGAGGAAGGTGTCGAGGAAGGTGTCGAAGAAGTGGATGCGGTTGGCGGGGGAGAAGTGGAAGATGAGGGCGAAGGAGATGGGGAGGAGGATGAGAGGGTTGAGGAAGTGAGTAATGCTTCAGATAAAACTTCTTCACCGGAGCCCCAAACAGAGCTGTTCGCTCTGAAGGTTGCTTGAAGGAATAAGCTAAAGTAGACCCTTCTAGACAGTCCTGAGGACCCACCCGAAGAACAGACTAGATGTTCCCTACCTTCCACAACTGGGTTCGATTAGGATGTACCTGGACAATCTTAAGGACTAAGTTTGGTATGGAGTGCAGCCCTCTTCTCCGAGCCGATCAAAATAGAAGATTGATGAGGAGTAGAGCGTAGTGGTGAGCAATGGTCTTCCCTTGATACAGCGAGATATTTCATTCCCCTAGAGTGTTGATGGTGCCGAGCCATGGGCTTTGACCCGCCGACACCCTGTCCAAATGGTTTTGTTTGTTTTCGGTTGATGCATTCGATTCCGGGTTGAGGTTGCCTTTTCATTCGTTTGTGAAGGTGGTGTTAAAATGGGCCGGTCTAAGTTCAATGCAGTACGGCTCCAATTCTTAGAAGCAGCTGGTGTGCTATATCCTGCTTAGCGAAAAGAGAGGGGTGCCGCTGAAGCTGAAGTATTTATGAGCCACCTTTATTGTGAGTTCTTCGTCGACGCATGAATGCATATATTACATCTCCCCTCGGCCTCATAATCGATTCGTTCATGGTCACCTAGATTCCATTAAGGGGTGGAAGTGTAGCGCCCTAGATCCCCGTTACAGGACATCTGTGACATCACCAGAATCTTTTCCTTCAAATGCATCTTAACACAGTAAATAACACGGAAATTTGAAAAATTTTATTGCCAAATAGAATCATTACATCAATAATTACAACCCTTATCTTGTTCTTGAACAAGAAATACAAATTACATAAACTTATTACAACTGATTACAGAAAAATTTCAACTCCTCTTGCGAAGCTATCGGCGATCTTCCAGAATGATGATCGGCTGGTCACTGCCAAAAATTTTGCTGAATGGTCCAAGCCTTCTGCTGTGCGACTCTGATATTTCTGCACCCGCTCGAATGGTAGGCATGTACACTGCCGCCCCACTTGGATGCCCTGCTGGTTTGGCTCTCCTGCCCTCTTGACCAGGTATCCAGTACCTAATTAAGTGGGCACGTCAATAATTCTACTGACGCAATGCTAAAAAGAAAACAACGATCTCCAACTATCACACCCACAATTCATCTTCTTTTACTGTTAAAGAAGCTGAATTCATGCATCTGATTGCCATCTTAGCATGATTTTTTTACCAAAATGGGTTGACTGTGAACTAAGGATACTGTATGTAAACCAAAATCCTCCAAATCTGTACAAGAATTGGGCTGAACAAACCTTGTGCAGGTTTCTTTTGGAGCCACAAACATCATGATTTAATTGGGATGAAGAATTAATAGAGAAACATATATACTTAGATACTGGAAATTTTCATTTTCTTTTACTGTTAAAGAAACTGAATTCATGCATCTGATTGAAATTTCTCTTTTTGTGATAGTTATTATAAACATGTTATTAATTAATTTTGCTCCTCTAATGAATTTATTGAATCTTTGACAGGTACAAGATGCCGAGGCGTGGAAAAAGGATAAACATAAATGATGGCAACGAAAGCCATGAGGATGAGCAGCCACTACATAATAGTGGCAGTCAAACAGAGGAGGGGAAGGGTAACACGCCGCCCACTGTCAAAAAACATCGAGGGCGAACTAAGATGACGGGCATATGGAAACTTAAGAATGACGAAAGGATTGTGGTGGAGGAAAACAGTGTCGGGCAACCGGTTGGTGATAATGCAAGCAAATTCTCATCCTTTATTGGGGTAATAGCAAGGAACCCACGGATAATTCCTTTGTCGTACGAGAGTTGGCCGAAGGTGCCAACCACGACAAAGGCAACTGCAATTACAACAATCAAGGTATTTCTCATCTAAAATAAATAATTGGTAGGCTCAAATATATTATTGAAATATGTATTTTTAGTGATGAGTATCCGGTTTATGCAATTCAGTTATCCTTTGTTAAACTTCATAAATTTTGCAGCAATACTTCTCGTTCTCGGACTCCCTTATGCCTTGGGTTGAAAAGTCACTCTCCAAAAAGTGGAGGGACTACAAGAGTGACTTGAAGGCTAGGTATTTTGACAAAGACCAGTCAGAGGCGGATACTGCAGGGGATGTGCCACCGAATGTGGAGCCTTCAAATTGGCAATTCCTTGTGCACTACTGGAGTTCGGCGGTTGGTAAGGTATTTACATTACTAACCAAAATTTAATGACTTTGTGGTTGTATGGCTACTGTAATTAAATTTTTTGTTAACTTCATTGTGGCATGTACAGAAAATGGCGGAGGTGGGTGTTGCCAGTCGGTCAAAGCAGCTAGTGTTGCACACCGCTGGTACACAGAGCTTTGCTCTGGTTCGGAAAGAATTGGTTAGCGCAATCAAATTGAACATTTTTGACTTACAGTTATTTGTTTATAAGCATTTCATCTTACTAATATATAGGAGGAAGATTTGGGGGGTCCTACGGAGTTTGGCGACATAGATTTTTTCGATGCCACCCACAAGTCGAAGGATGGGACGTATGCGACCCCTGAGACAGCACGGATTGTGGTAATTTGTGAACTAATATCTATCAGATCTACAATTGACTATCATTATAACTATTTTAGTTATGGGTAATTAAATATTTAGTGAATTGAGTTGGAACACAAAATTGACTATAGGCTATGACATAATATTTTAGTGATGACCTTTTAGAAATTTACTACTATATATAGGCTATAGCAATGTTATTGTTTATATATATCTTCAGTTGTTTTTACTTTTTGATGATTTATAGCTTATTTTTGTAAATGGCTAATAATTTGTCGAAATCTCATATGCTTTGAACTCTGATTGTTATGTCCTTTTACAGACTAACACTCGAAAAAAGTTTGATGAAATCTCTTCCGCTTCAGATTCTGACCGTACAACGGCATCCACAGATTTCCGTACCCGCCAACGACTTGCCTTGACCGCAGTTAGGGGAAAGGAGAGGCATGGACGTGCCCGTGGTATGGGGCTAGGACCAACCCCCTCGCGGTTATTCGGACGGAGTGAATCTACTTCAAGTGGGACTCGGGACGAGGAGATGACTTCATTAAAGGCACAAGTGGCACTCCTCCAAGAACAAATGGCCCAGTTAATAGGGCAGCAATCTCAAGTCCCACCACCGGTAAGTCTTTAAATTGGTAATTTTGAAGAGATTATAATTTTGAATGCATGAAAGACACGTATTAGTATTTGTGAGTCTGCATTGTGGCTATCGTCTATGTTTCTTAATTGTGCTGTGATTAGAAAGAAAGGGCTCGAGTGGAGATCTGGAAACCCATATAGAGACATCTCGTTTATTATAAACTATTATTATTGTTGGACCAACCCCCTCTTGCTGTTGTTGCTGATGTCGCTTTGTGTGCGTGTGTTGAAGAGAAAGAAGGGATGAGAGAGAGTTGAGGAAAATGCCGCTATGTTAGCCTGATGTATCCTCATTCTCTACCATTCCTCTTTCTGGCTCCATTTATGGCTTCTATATTAAATTGGTTTCCTTCCACGATGACAGTTCCGTAAAACTACACTTGATATGAGCCCTGTTCTTATTGTTCTTCAATAAAATTGGGAGTTTTGGTGATCCAACTAGTGATCATAGCTGCACCCCACTGCATACTCACAAACACTAATACGTGTCGTTCATGCATTCTATGACCAACCCCACTTTGGCATATAGCATGCTTAGATGACATTCTATGACCTGCACACATGCTTGTTCAGCCCAATTCTTGTTCAGATTTGGAGGATTTTGGTATACAGCTAGCATCCTTAGTTGACAGTTAACCCATTTTGGTAAAAAAGCATGCTAAGATGATAATCAGATGCATGAATTCAGCTTCTTTAACAGTAAAAGAAAATGAAAATTTCCAGTATCTAAGCATATATGTTTCTCTATTAATTTTTCATTCCAACTAAATCATTGATGTTTCTGGCTCCAAAAGAAACCTGCACAAGGTTTGTTCTGACCAATTCTTGTACAGATTTTAAGAATTCTGAAGTTTTTAGATCCAGGATCACAAATTTTGATTGGGCTGTGATTGGATTGTTTAGTGACTGTCAACAAGTGTTCTTAATTGGGCTGTGATTAGAAAGAGACGAGTTGGAGTGGAGATCTGGAAACCCATATAGAGACATCTCGTTCATAATAATTTATTATTGTTGTTGTTCTTGTCGCTCTTGCTGTTGTTGCTGATGTCTCTTTATGTGCGTGTGCTGAAGAGAAAACATGAATGAGAGAGAGATGAGGAAAATGCCGCTATGTTAGCCTGGTGTATCCTCATTCTCTACCATTCCTCTTTCTGGCTTCTATATTTGGTTTCCTTTCACGATGACAGTTCCTTAAAACTACACTTGGTATGTGCCCTATTCTTATTTTTCTTCAATAAAAATGGGAGTTTTGGTTATCCAACAAACATGTACCCGCATACTTCCAAATGACATTTTCTTTAGAAAGTCGGGCTCCAAAATGGGCTGAATTCATGCATCTGATTGCCATCTTAGCATGATTTTTTTACCAAAATGGGTTGACTGTCAACTAAGGATGCTGTATGTATACCAAAATCCTCCAAATTTACTCAAGAATTGAGCTGAACAAACCTTGTGCAGGTTTCTTTTGGAGCCACAAACATCATGATTTAGTTGGGATGAAGAATTAATAGAGAAACATATATGCTTAGATACTGGAAATTTTCATTTTCTTTTACTGTTAAAGAAACTGAATTCATGCATCTGATTGTCATCTTAGCATGCTTTTTTTACCAAAATGGGTTAACTGTCAACTAAGGATGCTAGCTGTATACCAAAATCCTCCAAATCTGTACAAGAATTGGGCTGAACAAACCTTGTGCAGGTTTCTTTTGGAGCCACAAACATCAATGGTTTAGTTGGGATGAAGAATTAATAGAGAAACATATATGCTTAGATACTGGAAATTTTCATTTTCTTTTACTGTTAAAGAAGCTGAATTCATGCATCTGATTGTCATCTTAGCATGATTTTTTTACTAAAATGGGTTGACTGTCATCTAAGGATGTTGTATGTATACCAAAATCCTCCAAATTTGCTCAAGAATTGGGCTGAACAAATCTTGTGCAGGTTTCTTTTGGAGCCACAAACATCAATGGTTTAGTTGGGATGAAGAATTAATAGAGAAACATATATGCTTAGATACTGGAAATTTTCTTTTTCTTTTACTGTTAAAGAAGCTGAATTCATGCATCTGATTGTCATCTTAGCATGATTTTTTTACCAAAATGGGTTAACTGTCAACTAAGGATGCTAGCTGTATACCAAAATCCTCCAAATCTGTACAAGAATTGGGCTGAACAAACCTTGTGCAGGTTTCTTTTGGAGCCACAAACATCAATGGTTTAGTTGGGATGAAGAATTAATAGAGAAACATATATGCTTAGATACTGGAAATTTTCATTTTCTTTTACTGTTAAAGAAGCTGAATTCATGCATCTGATTGTCATCTTAGCATGATTTTTTTACCAAAATGGGTTGACTGTCATCTAAAGATGCTAGCTGTATACCAAAATCCTCCAAATCTGTACAAGAATTGGGCTGAACAAATCTTGTGCAGGTTTCTTTTGGAGCCACAAACATCAATGGTTTAGTTGGGATGAAGAATTAATAGAGAAACATATATGCTTAGATACTGGAAATTTTCATTTTCTTTTCACTGTCAAAGATGCTGAATTCATGCATCTGATTGTCATCTTAGCATGATTTTTTTACCAAAATGGGTTAGCTGTCAACTAAGGATGCTGTATGTATACCAAAATCCTCCAAATCTGTACAAGAATTGGGCTGAACAAACCTTGTGCAGGTTTCTTTTGGAGCCACAAACATCAATGATTTAGTTGGGATGAAGAATTAATAGAGAAACATATATGCTTAGATACTGGAAATTTTCATTTTCTTTTACTGTTAAAGAAGCTGAATTCATGCATCTGATTGCCATCTTAGCGTGCTTTTTTTACCAAAATGGATTGACTGTCAACTAAGGATGCTAGCTGTATACCAAAATCCTCCAAAATCGTACAAGAATTGGGCTGAACAAACCTTGTGCAGGTTTCTTTTGGAGCCACAAACATCAATGATTTAGTTGGGATGAAGAATTAATAGACAAACATATATGCTTAGATACTGAAAATTTTCATTTTCTTTTACTGTTAAAGAAGCTGAATTCATGCATCTGATTGCCATCTTAGCATGATTTTTTTACCAAAATGGGTTGACTGTCAACTAAGGATGTTGTATGTATACCAAAATCCTCCAAATCTGTACAAGAATTGGGCTGAACAAACCTTGTGCAGATTTCTTTTGGAGCCACAAACATCAATGATTTAGTTGGGATGAAGAATTAATAGACAAACATATATGCTTAGATACTGGAAATTTTCATTTTCTTTTACTGTTAAAGAAGCTGAATTCATACATCTGAAGATTTAAGATCCAGGATGGATCAAATTTTGATTGGGCTGTGATTGGATTGTTTAGTGGCTGTCGTCTATGTTCTTAATTGGGCTGTGATTAGAAAAAAAGGGCTCGAGTGGAGATCTGGAAATCCATATAGAGACATCTCGTTTATAATAATTTATTATTATTGTTGTTCTTTTCGCTCTTGCTGTTGTTACTGATGTCTCTTTGTGTGCGTGTGCTGAAGGGAAAGAAGGGATGAGAGAGAGATGAGGAAAATGCCGCTATGTTAGCCTGGTGTATCCTCATTCTCTACAATTTTCTGTTTCCATTTCTGGCTTCTATATTTGGTTTCCTTCCACGATGACAGTTCCTTAAAACTGCACTTGATATGAGCCCCTTCTTATTTTTCTTATTTTTCTTATATTTGATTTCCTTCCACGATGACAGTTTCATGGATTGTCTGAACAATCCATAAAAGACATGCTTAGATACTGGATTTTTATTTGTTTTACTGTTTTAGATACTGGATATTCCCAATCAGAGGAGAATATAAAGGTTTCAAGTTAGATACTTGATTTTCATTTGTTTTACTGTTTTAGATATATTCAAAAACAAAATTAAGTACTAGTTTTTTAGCACTGCAATATAATTATTTTACCTCTATATATATCATTAACAATTCCATTTGCAATTGGTACTTTGATCTTAGAATTTATGAATTGGGTAGATCTTTTTGCTGGTTCAAAAAATATGTATATTCTGTATTGTGGTCTACTGTTGAACTAAATTATTATTTTTTTTCATAGAGCGGTCTCCCAGATGAAGGAAATTCTGATGATCAGAACTGAAGCTACTCGAGGGGTATGAATCTGTGGTCGGCCTAGTCTAGTTGTTGTTATGTCCTCCTTGCTGTTGTTATGTCTTGTATTGTTGTTTTAAGTAATTGTTGGGATATTTAGGATGTTCGTTACTGTATTTGTTAATTATGACACTGTGTTAATTTGCGGTGAATTTGGACGATGATATAACACGTGTGAAACTTTATTATCTTTGATTCTTGTGTTTGGTTGTGATTTGCACATTAATATGCCTAAAATTGGTTGAATCAGTTGTGAATTAGTTTACAGGTTTTTTAAGTGAAATTGTGAATTGAAATCGAATGGAAAACTGGACCAGGAAAAACAAACGGGCATACACCGGCGTTTCATAAAACGCCGGTGTATCTAATTGTTTAGTCGAAAATTTCGTTAGAGAGGCGTTTCCACACACGCCGGTGTACCCATAAGTTGCAACAGTACTAAGGTACACCGGCGTGTTATAAAACGCCGGTGAATATATCTATAGCGGCGTGTTTATGACACGCCGGTGCTTGTAAGTAGGGAAAGAAGGGCGCTCAGAAACAAGCATACACCGGCATTCTATGACCGCCAGTAAATATTACACATACACCGGCGTTTCTAAAAATGCCGGTGAATGTATATTGGGGGGGAAAGAACGACACCCAGAAATTCCCATATACCGGCGTTGTCTGGCCGCCGGTGTATTTTCAAGATATACCGGCGTCCAGTAGAAACGCCGGTGAATACACCTATCTTTCCGCGATGCTCGATTCGGCGGCATTTGTACCGGCATTTTTATAAACGCCGGTGAATGTTTCACCGGCGTAAAAAACCGCCAGTGAAGGTCTAAAAAAATGCCGGCGAATAGCTTCTATGTTGTAGTGTTGAATGAAGGTAAGCACACACATAACCACCAATTTCTGACCATTGACAGACTCAGGCATCGAGACACCAAACACAAAGTGACCATGACTATCTCCCAACTTACTCATGTCCACCATGAGTACAAAGCACAGAAACTTGTCTAAGTTCCAGATGAAATGCTAAAAACATCCTTTGAAACTTAATAGCTCATGATCACCACACTGCGGTATGCAAAGGATTCCTCATTAATCATCCAATAAAAGTAGTTCGAGAAATAACAGTAGCTATGCCCTAAGCTACACTCATCGAAATCCAACAAAATTAGGTTTTCTAGAAGGGTGGGAGACTCTATCGCAATCCCCTAGTTGACATCTCCTTCAAATTCTTTAAAGAACTCAAGTCCCCGAGTTAACTTAAGCTTGAAGTTGATCTAAACAACAGGTTGCTAAACTTGCAACATCCATAACTTCCAGCATACAATTTGGAATTGCTTGATACTACCCATTATGGAAAGCTAAGAATCTAGTCTACAACTCTCCAATTAACCATTTCCTCAAATTCAATCATCTTGACCCTATATAAACCTCATATACTCTCAGCTGTATATTCCTTCATGCACTCGCTGCACTTTTCCAATGTCATAAAAATTTGCTCACTCATCGGAATTACTCGATTTCGGCTTCTATAGAAAGGTGGGAGTGTCTACTTCAACTTCCTAGTTGAACATATTCTCAGATTCAATCACGAAAGTCCTCAAAAACAAAAAATTCCATCAGGTGCACAAACAAGGAAGAATTTGTTATTTAGGCAACAATGTCTTAACTAAGACTAATCTACCCCAGTCTTTGGAAAATCATAACTTTCAACCTACAAACCGGAATTACAATATTTCGGATGTTTAGGAAAGTTATGACTCCCTACTACAAATCTCTAGTTAATCAATTCTCCAAATTCTTGACAAATAATTCCAGAACTATACATCTTTACAGACTAGCTAATCTGAACCAGGCTGAACTTGGTCCATTTTGAAATTCAATAATATATCAACCTTAAGTCCAATTCTCATGAAATTTGAGATTCCTAAACCATACATATACCACTCCATTGTATCTAAAATTTGCATTCAGATTCATCTCACACAATGAGTTATGCTTCCTCAAACATAGCATAAATTTCAGTTGTTCTTTCAACAGGGTTTTTACTACTCCATGCTATTTATTTTTAAAACCTCATCAAATGAGCTCTAAAAATTCTAAAATTTGAGAATAATCAAATAGAATCATACCAAAAGTTACTTCAAAAATTTCATAACAAGATCATACACACACAACTAGTTATGACCTTTTGAACTTCAGTCCAAAAAACAGTCAGCTTTCAGCTGCAACTTCCAGACCAGTGCATTCTACAATTTCTTTGAGGTATCAAACGACCTCAGAAAAATATGAAATTTAAGAATATAGTTGTAGACACATAAAAGAGTGTCCGAAAACATTTTCAGCTCAAAATACTCTGTCCACACTGAGTTACAAAATCGGAAAGACACAACAAATTTTCATAGCCAGCAGCATTTTCAGCTGCTCACCGTCCTTATTTGGACTCAGTGTTTGGGCTACTAAATTGCTTCCAAATATGATGAAAAAAATCATGGATGCTCTAAATACATAGAAGAACAAATCCCTCAAATTTGAGCCCTAAATTTCGAACCGTTTGAGAGCAAGAAATTCCCAAACTCACCCTCACAAACATGCTTCTTAACATACAACCATCTTTTTCTTAGCATGCTACTATTATACATGATAATCAAAATTTCTGTAACTATTTCCACATCCTAAAATCCACATACACATCAAAAACTAAATTTGTAGAGTTAAGAAAAATCACCCACATGTAGTAGTCTCAAGAAAATCTTCTTGTAGCTTTGCTTGCTCCTCTCTCCGTGCTCCTTGCTTTTGTAGAAGCTTTGGCCAACACCTTCTCCTTCTCTACTACTCTTCTCCTCTACCACTACTTAAAGACTCCTCCTTTCTCCTTTTTTTTTCGAAGAACACAAGATGAGAAGAAGGGATAAAAAGTGAGTGGAGTGGAGTTTTTATAGGAAAATGGGAGCTAGGGTTTGGGGTGAATGGAATGGGCCGGCCATCAAAGGATGGAGGGTGGAGGATGGGGTAGTGTGGATTGAGTGGAGATGTGCGGTAGGATGAGGTACCAACACACAAGGAGCTAGAAAGTCCTTGGAGCTTTTCATTCTCAAAGTCAACACATACATGGTGAATTATTTCCACCATTGGATCTCCATCAAGATCCAAGTCATGACCACATGATGCTAGGGTTCCTAACCCTAGGTTAGGTCTAGGGACCCTAAGTCACCATACCCTAACCCTAACCCTAGTGCATAAATAGTCCTGGTTATTCAAATCATGCACCAAAACAATTCGAGCACTACCTTGGTTTTAATTAACCAATATATATATATATATATATATATATATATATATATATATATATATATATATATATATATATATATATATATATAATAATAATAATAATAATAATAATAATAATAATAATCTAAATTATTAATAATAATAATCTAAATTATTATTTTCTTTCGAATATTGTATGGTCAAAACAATTGGGACAATCTATAGTTTAATCGAGAAGATATCCCGAGTCTATCTTATCGGGTTCAGAACAGCTCATATATCTGAAATCTCTTAATTAAAACTGATGATTATTAGAAAAATATGTAATTATGTGCAATACTCAGACGTGTATGGATTACAATGCAAAAATAGGTATACGCTATTTTGCGGGGTATTACATTACTCCGTCCTTAGAATCGTTCTGTCCTCAGAACATTGTTGGATCCTGTAGGCGAGGCAACAAACACTAGAGGGGGGGGGGTGAATAGTGTTAATTAAAATAAACTGCGGAATAAATAATTTTTTCTTCGGTGCAGTCGACTTAGGAGTGAACCAGTCGACTGATATGACCAAATAAAAGCAAATACAAATAACTCTGTGCAGTCGACTTAAAGTTGAGACAGGCGACTGAAGACACAGTTAATATACAACTTATACGAGTCTGACCAGTCGACTGATATTGTGCTGAGTCGACTGTCCAGACAAGTTTCACAGAACTTAAACAAAAACAAGTAAATGCAAGTTCAAGAGAAACAATCACAGAGTACACACGGTATATCCTGGTTCGGTCCTTCCGACCTACATCCAGTCCCCAAGCAACCCACTTGAGATTTCCACTATTCTTGAAAAACAAGTTTACAAGAATACCCTACGGCGTTAAGACAACAACCTTGTCTAACCCGTAGTCCTTTCTCTCAACCAGAGAAAACAGACCCACTCTACTACCAAGAGTGAAACGACCGACTCTACACCCTAGAGTCTAACTCTCCAACCGAGAGCAAAAAGAAAACAATAAAAATTTACAGTCAACCTATAGCCTTGTTGGTGTTATGTGTTGTAGAACGTGGCTAAAAGGAGGTCGACTTCTATACCCAGTCCAGAACGAAATTCGATGTTATACTGGACTGAGTGTAGAGAACCAGAATTTTGAAACTTGAAAGCTTTTTCTCTTTTTCACTTAGAAATGCTCAAGAATGCTCGGAAATCTTAAAAAGTGTTGTTAGGTCTTTTTCAGTGAGTTCTGAACTCTATTTATAGAGTTAGAACTCCTGGACGTTTGGGAGACAGTTATCTCAACTGTCAACCAACGGATCTTAAAAGCTTTTGAATTTGAAAATCGATTTTGAAAACAGAAAACGGTCAAAAGCACTCGAACAGTCGACTGAGTTGCCATAATGAGTCGACTGGTCAGAGTTTGAATAAATTTAAACAGTTTTGTACTGCCAGTCGACTGATATGAGCATCGGTCGACTGGTACTCAACAGTTAAATTATTTCAAACTGTTTTGACTCTTTTTGATGTTTTTGAAAAACACACATTATAAAAATAGTGAGTGTATGTGTGTGTGACAAGGCTTTACATCATACTAAGACTCAACAAAAATAAGATTACATTGTTTACAAGACATGACAATTTATTGACACTTTTGAGCTTGAGTCTTGAGTCTTGGCCTGAGTCTTGAATGAAGCTTTAACCATTGTCTTTATCTGGAGCCTTTGTGCTTGTTCATTTGTTCAGCTGTATAGTAGTGAGTCCTTTGTGTATAGCACCTGTAAGTTTAGCATAGATACATGTGCAGTGTGTTGTGATCATCAAAATCAAGAATCAACATTCTCCCCCTTTTTGATGATGACAACACAATAGCTGATAATAACAGAAAATAATACAAGCATAGTAATGATATGCTCCCCCTATTAAAAACACAACATGCATACACAACATGCATACATAAAGATGTATCATAAAATAGATGTATCAGTCGACTTAAAAATAGAGGCAGTCGGCTGAACAGAGAAAGAATACACAGGACATATGTGAAACACAAATACAGGAAGATCAGTCGACTTATGATGATATCAGTCGACTTATCAGAAAAAAATAAATACACACAAAAATATAAACAAACACAGACAAACACAGTATTTCTCCCCCTTTGTCATCAACAAAAAACAAAAATTAACCAGTCTTTTGCATAAATAAACACAGAAATAATTGTCTCATACATAAGCTAAATAGCAAAGAAATAAGGAAAAATACATATGAAAATAAAAGTAGAAAATCATCAATCGTCGTCTTCCGAGTCTTCATCAGCAGCTTGAGAAGGAGGGGGAAATTGAGAAGTGAAGAGATTGGTTAGGTGGGTAATTTTGGTGTCAAGGGAATCAAGCTGAGAATCAACAGAGATTGAATGTTCCATAAGATAATTGACACATTCATAAAGAGTGGATGGATCTTCATATTTAGCATGAGGACGAGATGAACTAGAAGATGCTGATGGTCTAGCAGAAGATGCCAAAGATACTTGTGAGGGAGGAGGAGACCTAGGGGTTGTTCTAGGAGCAGGATCAAGAAGCTTCATACGGGCTAAACTAGCACGATCGAAGCATTCATACTGCTTAACGACATTGGTCTCGGAGTCGAGATCAATATCATAAGCCTGAAAGACCCTGGTAAGGAGAGCTCCAAAGGGTAAGAAATGAATATGATTTTGTTCAAGTTTGGAAAAGATGACACGACCCCAATTAATGACAATTTTGCCAAAAATGGCATAAACAGCTTGTTGCAGTTCCATAGAATACTGATCATAACTTTCTCTTTTGGGAAGAATGTTATAAGCAAGTATTCTTGCAACTAATTTTGCAACAGGTGTTATATTTTTACTAGTCATTGGGGGTCCTTGATTGGGCAAAAATATTTTAGATAAAACAGAGAAATCATCAAGGATAATGTTACCCAGATCGAGTCCCTCGTCATCAATACCCATTATGAGATTTATTCTCTCAGGTGTTAGAGTCATCTTAGTATTTTTGACAGAGGAACGGATCACAACATCTCCATCTTTCATTTGAACAACTCTCATGTTCGTATAGAAAAGATAGATAAGTTGAGGATAATAGTCGGGTTGATTGGCTAAAGAGAGATAGTCATAAAGACTACAATTTTGGAAAAGGGGAACTAGGTTAAACCTATCTAAGTCACCAAAATTGACAAATCGGCCTGGAAAAATGACAATGCTACACATTAAGTACCAACGTTCTAATAGATCAGGACTTAAAAGATATTGGGAATAATCCTGTGATGAACTAGCATCATGAGATCATTTAGAACGCTTGGGTGCCATAAGAAAAGAGCAAAGGGAAGATTTTACCAAGAGAAAGGGAAAGAACAGCTAGGAGTTGAACAGCAGCAGCAATGTAGTCGACTTCTTCTTCAGCTCTGGCCTTAGGGTTTCGAAATTGGGGGTAATGGTAAAAGTGAAGAAGGAGGCTGGGAGAAGGGTTTTTAACTGGAGATTGATGGCTGAGATTGAAGGGGTAAAGATCAACGGCTGATTTGAGAAGTCACGGGTGAAAAAGAAGTGAAATTTTTATCTCAAAAACTGTGATGAATCGTCGCTGAAGACAATTGAACTCGCGACAGTCGACTGATATGGTAAAGCAGTCGACTTAGTCGAGAAGAGACTTAATTTTTATATCTGCTGATCAGTCGACCTGAATAAGGATCAGGCGACTGGTCAGAGAACAAAATAAGTATATATGAAAATATTGTACAGTCGACTTAATCAAAACACAGTCGACTTAACAGATGAAATTTTCAACAAATGTCAATAAAATTACATATTCCTAATTCTCTTCTTAAGTTAATAAAAGTATCTTCTTTAATGGGTTTGGTAAAGATGTCTGCTACTTGTTTATCAGTAGAGATAAAGTCTAAAGATATATCTCCTTTTAAAACATGATCACGTAGAAAATGATGTCGAATATCAATATGTTTCGTACGTGAATGTTGAATCGGATTTTTAGATAGATTAATTGCACTGGTATTATCACACATAATTGAAGGTTTTTCAAAGGAAATACCATAATCTAATAAAGTTTGTTTCATCCACAAGATTTGTGCACATGCCAAACTTGCAGCGATATACTTAGCTTCTGTAGTTGATAGGGATACGGAATTTTGCTTTTTACTGCACCAAGAAACTAGTGAATGTCCCAAAAAGTGACATGTCCCACTAGTGCTCTTGCGATCAGTTTTACTGCCAGCAAAATCAGCATCGCTATATGTCAAAAGTTGAAAATTATCGGTGCGTGGATAAAATAAACCATATTCAGATGTGCCTTTAATGTATCTTAAAATTCGTTTCACAGCTTTTAAATGAGACTCTTTAGGACTAGACTGATATCTAGCACATAAACATACGCTGAACATAATATCTGGTCTACTTGCGGTAATATATAAGAGTGAACCAATCATACCTCGATAAAGTTTTTGATCAACACTCTTACCTAATATATCTTTGTCAAGGGTAGTAGTAGTAGCCATAGGTGTGGATTTACTACTAGTACTATCCATGTTAAACCGTTTGAGTAATTCCTTTGTATATTTTCCTTGATTAATAAATATGCCATTTGAGGACTGTTTAATTTGAAGTCCAAGGAAATAATTGAGTTCACCCATGTGACTCATCTCAAACTCGTTTTTCATGGTATTAGCAAACTCTTGACATAGATTATTATTAGTAGAACCAAAGATTATATCATCAACATATATTTGTATGATTAAGATATCATTCTTAACTCTCTTAATAAACAGGGTAGTGTCTACTTTACCTATCTCAAATCCTGTTTCTAAAAGAAAAGTTTTCAGACGATCATACCAAGCACGAGGTGCTTGTTTAAGACCGTATAAAGCCTTTTTCAATTTATAAACATGATCTGGAAATTTTTCATGTTCGAAACCTGGTGGTTGTTTAACATAAACATTTTCTTTAATAAACCCATTACGGAAAGCACTTTTAACATCCATTTGATAAAGTATAAAATTCATGAAACAAGCAAAAGATAATAAAATTCTAATTGATTCTAGTCTAGCAACAAGAGCATATGTTTCATCAAAATCTATACCTTCTTCTTGATTATACCCTTGAGCAACTAATCTAGCTTTGTTCCTTACAACTTGTCCTGATTCATCTAACTTATTTTTGAATACCCATTTGGTACCAATAATAGTCTGATCAGGAGGTCGTGGAACTAAATCCCATACATCATTCCTTATAAATTGGTTTAATTCATCTTGCATGGCATTCATCCAAAATTCATTCTCACAAGCATCTTGTATATTTTTCGGTTCAAAATCCGACAAGAATGCTGTATGAGAAATCATATTAATATGTGAACGTGTCTGAATACCATGGGAGATGTCAGCAATTATTAAGTCATGAGGATGATCTTTAACTTCAACAAAAGATTTTGGTAAAGTTGAAGATATCACAATAGGATCAGTCGACTTGACAGGTTCTTCAGTCGACTGCTTTACTTCAGTCGACTGGGAGTCCTTATCAGTCGACTTATCAGCCAGACTAGTTTGTTCTAAGGATTTAATCACATTATTTAAAGGTGATGAATCAGTTTCATCATCTTTATTTAAATTTGATGAAGGCAGAGATTCATCGAATGTAACATGCATTGACTCTTCAATAGTCATTGTAGACTTATTGAAAATTCTATATGCTTTACTCCTATTTGAGTATCCTAAAAAGATACCCTCATTAGATCTAGGATCAAATTTATCTAGATTATCTTTAGTGTTCAGAATAAAACACTTACAACCAAATGTCTTAAAATAAGAGACTTTAGGATTTTTGTTAAAAAACAACTCATAACAAGTTTTCTATAGCTTAGGTCTTATAAGAATCCTATTTAAAACATAACAAGCTGTAGCAACGGCTTCAGCCCAAAAGTACTTTGGTAAATTGCTTTCAACAAGCATGGTACGTGCGCATTCTTGCAAAGTCCTATTCTTCCTTTCAACCACTCCATTTTGTGGTGAAGCTCTAGGAAATGCAAATGAATGTGTTATACCATTCTTGTTGCAATATTCTGTAAATGTTTCATTCTCAAATTCTCCACCATGATCACTTCTAATAGTGACTATGGTTAGAGATCTCTGGTTTTGAATACGTTTACAAAAATTTGCAAATTCATCAAAAGCAGCATTCTTATGTTTTAAAAAGAATATCCAAGTGAATCTTGAAAAATCATCTACTAAAACAAATACATATCTACTTTTATTTAAAGAAGCAACTCTAGTAGGGCCAAATAAATTCATATGAATTAATTCGAGCGGCCTACTAGTAGAAATTACTTCTTTTGTTTTAAAAGTGGATTTGATTTGTTTTCCTAGTTGACATGCATCACATAACTTATCCTTTTTAAAGGATAGTTTTGGCAGTCCTTTAACTAGGTTATACTTAGATAATTTTGAGAGATTCTTCATATTCACATGTCCAAATCTTCTATGCCAAAGCCAAGATTCATTGTTAGAAGCTATTAAACAAAAATCATTTGAAAACTCAATTGTATTCAAACACAATTCATAAATATTGTTTTTGCGAAAACCTTAAAAAATAATATTTTGCATAGTAGAGTTATAAATCAAACATGCATCTTTTTCAAAAACTATTTTATATCCTTTATCACACAATTGACTAATACTTAACAAATTATGCTTTAATCCACTAACTAACAGCACATTTTCTATAGTGGGGTTAGAATTTTTACCGACAATGCCGATTCCTATAACTTTTCCTTTGTTGATATCACCAAAGGTAACTGTTCCTCCATCAATGCTTTGAATGGTGGATAATAGATTGGCATGTCCGGTCATATGTTTTGAACACCCGCTGTCGAGTATCCAGCGATCTTTCTTGGGTACCTATAAAATATTTAAGGTAAATATGGTACCCTTTTTATTGGGTCCAAAACATATTAGTTTGGGGGAAACCAAACCCATAATGAGTTTGATTTTCCTCCATAAGCAGGAATATAATTAATAGAATTACACACATTTAATACATATGAATTGATATACACAATTCTATCATTCTGATTTAAGTTAACTAGAACCCATACAAACTTGTTCTGTCCAGTCGACTTTACAGTATCCTTCAGTCGACTTCTAGTGTTAGTCAGTCGACTGGATGATACGCTAGGTCGACTTATATGAGATTTTGATCTTGTTGAATAAGATTCAATTCCTCTGGACAGACGACTAATAGATGGACTCAGTCGACTTAACCGAACGTCAGACTTGCTTTTATCACTCAAATTTACTACCTTAGGCTTTTCAAAAAATTCATATAATTTATGTGTAACACTAGAAATGGATTCTGATTTATTTCTACTAGTGTTTTTAGAAGAAGATTCTTTTATAGAAGAATTTTTGAAACCAAGACCATATTTTTGACTAGATTTTACTTGATGATGAAGGACATCATTTAAATTCTCTTTGCCTTTGTTAAACTTAGACACGTTCTTCGATATCTCTTCATAATTCTTTTTTAGAGATTCAAGATCAGTATCTAAACTTGCAATGCGAGAATTTAAAGATTTCACTTCCTTATCAAGGTTAAGATTTTCTTGAGAAAGTGTTTGATTAACTTTCTCTAGATTCTTAACTTTAATCTTTTCCTTTTTCAACTCTTGAAAGATTTCATTAAAGGCATCAAGTAAATCTTCTGAATCAAAGTCATTACTTACATGATCTTGTGAAGCCATAAAGCACATGTTTGCAACTTCATTGTTTTCATCTGTTTCTTCTTCTGAAGAAGAATCACTATCATCCCAAGTTGCTTGATAAGCCTTCTTGTTCTTGGCAAACTTATTCTTTGAGTATTTGTCCTTCTTGAAGTTGGATGTTTTTCCCTTATTCTTTGCATTTTCTAGGGGACAATCCTTCTTCATGTGACCTGTTTTATTGCACCTGAAACAAGTAGGAGGGTCATTAGAATCTCTAATTTTGGAATTGAACTTACCCTTCTTTAAGAATTTTTTGAATCTTCGAGTGAACATTGCTATCTCCTCTTCATCTTCTTCCTCATCTTCTGAGTCTGTCATGGCTTTAAAAGCCAATGATTTCTTCTTTGCTTGTTGTGATCCTGCATCCTTCTTTCGCTCCTCAATTTGAACCTCGTACGCCATGAGATTTCCCACAAGATTCTCAAGAGAAAGTTGTGACAAATCATTTGCTTCTTCTATTGCCGTGGTTTTCTTTTCCCATTCAGGAATGAGTGCACGAAGGACTTTTCTAACCATCTCTGCTTGAGTGTATGTCTTTCCAAGTGCCACAAGTGAGTTTGTAATATCAGTAAATCTGGTGATCATCTCGGACACAGTTTCATTTTCCTTCATTCGGAACATCTCAAACCTGTGAACAAGAACAGAGATTTTAGATTCTTTCACTTTATTTGTTCCTTCATGAGTTACCTCGAGTGTATACCAGATTTGATGTGTGGTTATAGCATTTGATACACGGTTGAATTCCTCCTTTGTGAGAGCACAAAATAATGCATTCATTGCTTTTGCATTATTCATAGTTTGGTTCTTTTGATCATCATTCCATTGTGCATATGGAATAGTAGGGGCAGTGTATTCCGTCTCCGTCATGTGCCATATTTCATAGTTGATTGATTGGAGGTAGATTCTCATTCTGCACTTCCAATAATTGTAGTTTGTTCCATCGAAGAGCGGTGGCCTTTGTGTAGATTGGCCTTCATGGTACTGATTAGCATTTGAAGTAGTTGCCATAGCCTTTAACCTTGCTCTGATACCAAGTGTTGGATCCTGTAGGCGAGGCAACAAACAGTAGAGGAGGGTGAATAGTGTTAATTAAAATAAACTGCGGAACAAATAATTTTTTCTTCGGTGCAGTCGACTTAGGAGTGAACCAGTCGACTGATATGACCAAATAAAAGCAAATACAAATAACTCTGTGCAGTCGACTTAAAGTTGAGACAGGCGACTGAAGACACAGTTAATATACAACTTATACGAGTCTGACCAGTCGACTGATATTGTGCTGAGTCGACTGTCCAGACAAGTTTCACAGAACTTAAACAAAAACAAGTAAATGCAAGTTCAAGAGAAACAATCACAGAGTACACATGGTATATCCCGATTCGGTCCTTCCGACCTACATCCAGTCCCCAAGCAACCCACTTGAGATTTCCACTATTCTTGAAAAACAAGTTTACAAGAATACCCTACGGCGTTAAGACAACAACCTTGTCTAACCCGTAGTCCTTTCTCTCAACCAGAGAAATCAGACCCACTCTACTACCAAGAGTGAAACGATCGACTCTACACCCTAGAGTCTAACTCTCCAACCGAGAGAAAAAAAAAACAATAAAAATTTACAGTCAACCTATAGCCTTGTTGGTGTTATGTGTTGTAGAACGTGGCTAAAAGGAGGTCGACTTCTATACCCAGTCCAGAACGAAATTCGATGTTATACTGGACTGAGTGTAGAGAACCAGAATTTTGAAACTTGACAGCTTTTTCTCTTTTCCACTTAGAAATGCTCAAGAATGCTCGGAAATATTTAAAAGTGTTGTTAGGTCTTTTTCAGTGAGTTCTGAACTCTATTTATAGAGTTAGAAATCCTGGACGTTTGGGAGACAGTTATCTCAACTGTCAACCAACGGATCTTAAAAGCTTTTGAATTTGAAAATCGATTTTGAAAACAGAAAACGGTCAAAAGCACTCGAACAGTCGACTGGGTTGCCATAATGAGTCGACTGGTCCCAGTCGACTGGTCAGAGTTTGAATAAATTTAAACAGTTTTGTACTGCCAGTCGACTGATATGAGCATCGGTCGACTGGTACTCAACAGTTAAATTATTTCAAACTGTTTTGACTCTTTTTGATGTTTTTGAAAAACACACATTATAAAAATAGTGAGTGTATGTGTGTGTGACAAGGCTTTACATCATACTAAGACTCAACAAAAATAAGATTACATTGTTTACAAGACATGACAATTTATTGACATTTTTGAGCTTGAGTCTTGAGTCTTGGCTTGATTCTTGAATGAAGCTTTAACCATTGTCTTTATCTGGAGCCTTTGTGCTTGTTCATTTGTTCAGCTGTATAGTAGTGAGTACTTTGTGTATAGCACCTGTAAGTTTAGCATAGATACATGTGCAGTGTGTTGTGATCATCAAAATCAAGAATCAACAAACATTGCTAGTGGAGAAAAACAAAACACAATATCAGTGGTTCACGAGAGGGTTCCCTGAACCATCTCCGGTTCCTCGACTGATATTCCCGTTAAACTGGTCTTCTACCATGTCAAATTGTTGCTCCTTAGTCTTCTGGATGGATTCATCATGAATTTGATGCTGCCATTCTTTTGCTCCTGCTCTGGAGTAGGCGATAGCTACATTACTTTGCTTGTTTTTGTCCACAAGTGATGCTGACTTATTCTTTGATTACGACTTCTGCTGGTCGGTGGCCACTCCCTCCTTAGAAAGGATGAAGTCGCATATTTCTGTTCTGGTCTTCTAGCAGCTCTTGTTACCTGTACATTAGGTTATGAATCGACATCCGGTTGTAGTTTTACCTTCTGAACATTCGTCTGTAGACTTGCCTTCTGTTATCTAGTTGCAGGTTTGCCTTCTGGACATTCGGTTGCAAATTTGCCTTCCGATATCCAGTTGCATGTTTGCCTTGTAGACCTTCGGTTGCATATTTGCCTTCTGGTATCCAGTTGCATGTTTGCCTCCATTGATGTCTGGTTACAGACTAGTCTCCACTGAACACGACTGCACTAAGCATGCTAGCAAAATGAAATACATTGAGACTAGTTCAGATATAGGAAAGATCACAATCATAAGTTGGAAAATGCTACCATATGAATTACGATCATCCTATCTGTCAACTAAGGTTAATTAGAAGAAAAGTCATTTATCCAGGAAGTAGCACATTGAAAAGTTTTCCAAAATACAATATTATTCACAACGGAGTTGAACATCCAGGATACAAGGTGGATTACATCTTTCTTTCACTTCCAAAATATTTCAAAACATACTTGGCCCACATAACCTTAATCCTCATTACTGCCATTTTGTTTCTTGCTTGATGAGCATCCTCCTTGTAGTTTTGGGCAATTTGGCTTGATATGTCCCAGCTTTCTGCAGTTGAAACATGTAACCTCATTCCTTGGTGTGACTGAAAATGTCCGTGCTTATCGCAAAGAAAACAGGCTCCTGTGCTGGCGTTGGTCTTCTTCAGCTTCTGGTTCCCACACTTGTGACACTTCTTAGTTGTAATTGTCTCCTTGGAGCATTTTCTCTTGGAATATTTGGTTCCTTTCCGAGTTGTCATTGGCTTGATGATTTTCTCAACAGTTTTTGGCTTCGTGTCTTCCTGGAGTTCCTTCCAATGGCTCTGTAAGCATGTCATATATGATTGAAGTTGCTTTTGCTCTTCCTTCAGGTGTGCAATCTGTTACTCGGCTTGGCGAACCTCCTTGTCTTTACTTTCCTTCAGTATTTTCAGTCTCAGATATATGTCGGCCTTGATGATGGTGGGGGTGAGTCCTTTTCATTCTTGGCCTGTTGTGGATCTTCCATTATTTCTTCTTCCGCTGACATCGGTCCATTTGTGGGCATTAGTTCATCTACCGTCACTGACACATGACTGATGAAGATATCTTCGAATACCATTCTACAAAATACAAATGAGTTCAGTCCTGGTTTAGAGAGGAATCTCAGATATATATCGATTGCTCGAATTATCTGAACAGGAACCTGCCTCTAACTGGCGCCTTAAGTTTTAATTCCTACTGTGTTAGATTACAATTTGAAGTCAGCTCTGATACCAACTGTAGTGCCCCGGATCCCCGTTACAGGACATTCGTGACACCACCAGAATCTTTTCCTTTAAATGCATCTTAACATAGTAAATAACAAGGAAATTTAAAAACTTTTATTGCCAAATAGAATCATTACATCAATAATTACAACTCTTATCTTGTTCTTGAACAAGGAATACAAATTACATAAATTTATTACAACATATTACAAAAATATTTCAACTCCTCTTGTGAAGCTATCAGCTGTCTTCCAGAATGATGATCGGCTGGTCACTGCCAAAAATTTTGCTGAATGGTCTATCTACCTCCGTGGGATTTGCCCCTCGGCTTGAGCTTTCTACTGTGCGACTCTGATATTTCTGCACCTGCTCAAATGGTAGGCATGTACACTACTGCCCCACTTGGATGCCCTGCTGGTTTGGCTCTCCTGCCCTCTTGACCCGGTATCTAGTACCTAATTAAGTGGGCACGTCAGTAATTCTACTGACACAATGCTGATAAGAAAACAGCGATCTCCAATTATCACACCCACAATTCATCTTGAATGGAAAAGAAAAGTGCATCTTGTCTTCCTAGTGTTCGTGTATGCCATGCCCTAAGCTCTAATGCATAAAAAGTGTACAGAACAGATGCACGTAATCTAATGTCAGCAAGACCCTGGACGCACATGAATTCCATACTACATATACCCCAGATCAGGCCATTTCTCCAGTTTCAGGGATTCGAACCCTCACCATGCAATGCATTTTACTATTGTACACTTCTTGTTTCTGATAGTACAACATGATTGAGGAGGTATATAAAAATAAATAATTCTGGGAGCTATCCCGTTGTTACCAATAATTGTTGTATCGGACCATCCTCAAAAGCCGTGACGAACTTACAAGTATGCAGCAGCATATTCATTGTGCAGAAGATCCATTATGATCCGTTCGTGTCCACGAACATAGAACATGACGGTCTCGAAGGTCTAAAACCCCCTATCCACCAGGAAATCAACATCCCGTTCTTACCATAGTACTTCAGGAATCAACAATGTAAGATATGCACAGCAGCACGTATACCTAATGACAGGAAGAGATAACCCCATAGTTATCACCACCTTGTGCCAACTCTCAGAACGAGTAGGATTATAGAGAATCACCCCTAACACCAATTCGGTTTTCAAGCGAAACAATAAAGGAAACCTAATCAATATAGTTACTGAAAATAGGTTGTTACCCAAATCACACTCGGTGTCGATCAACAATGTCGACTCTGACTAGTCTGTCAAAACAACAATCATCATGGAATCACATTCGCTGATTCTCAATACCTTCACAGGTCATCGACCAATAACCCCGGCCCGTGACTCTCAGCGAGTAGTCCAACGGCGCCCAAAGATGCAATGTAATTGAATGAAGGTAAGCACAAACATAACCACCAATTTCTGACCATTGACAGACTCAGGCATCGAGACACCAAACACAAATTGACAATGTCTATCTCCTAACTTACTCATGTCCACCATGAGTACTAAGCACAGGAACTTGTCTAAGTTCTAGATGAAATGCTTAAAACATTCTTCGAAACTTAATAGCTCATGATCACCACACTGCGGTATGCAGAGGATTCCTCATTAATCGTCCAATAAAAGTAGTTCAAGAAATAACAGTAACAATGTCCCAAGCTACACTCATCGGAATCCAACAAAATTAGATTTTCTAGAAGGGTAGAAGACTCTATCGCAATCCCCTAGTTGACATCTCCCTTAAATTTTTTAAAGAACTCAAGTCCCGGAGTTAACTTAAGCTTGAAGTTGATCTAAACAACAGGTTGCTAAACTTGCAACATCCATAACATCCAGCACACAATTCGGAATTGCTTAATACTACCCATTCTGAAAAGTTAAGACCCTAGTCTACAACTCTCCAGTTAACCATTTTCTCAAATTCAATCATCTTGACCCTATATAAACCTCATATACTCTCAGCTGTATATTCCTTCATGCGCTCGCTGCACTTTTTCAATGTCATAAAAATATGCTCACTCATCGGAATTGCTCGATTCCGGGTTCTATAGAAAGGTGGGAGTGTCTACCTAAACTTCTTGGTTGAACATATTATTAGATTCAATCACTATAGTCCTCAAAAACACAAAATTCCATCAGGTGCACAAATAAGGAAGAATTTGTTATTTAGCCAACAATGTCTCAACTAAGACTAGATCTACCCCAGTCTTTGAAAAATCATAACTTTCAACCCAAAAACTGGAATTACAATATTCCGGATGTTTAGGAAAACTATGACTCCCTACTATAAATCTCTAGTTGATCAATTCTCCAAATTCTTGACAAATAATTCCAGAACTATACATCTTTAAAGACTAGCTAATCTGAACTAGGCTAAACTTGGTTCGTTTTGAAATTCAATAATAAATCAACCTTAAATCCAATGCACATAAAATTTGAGATTCTTAAACCATACATATACCACTCTATTGTGTCCAAAATTTGCATTCAGATTCGTCTCACAGAATGAGTTATGCTTCCTCAAACATAGCATAAATTTCAGCTGCTCTTTCAACAGGGTTTTTACTACTCCATACTATTTATTTTTGAAACCTCATCAAATGACCTCTAAAAATTCTAAAATTTAAGAATCATCAAATAAACTCATACCACAAGTTACTCCAAATATTTCGTAGCAAGATCATACACACACAACTAGTTATGTCCTTTTGAACTTCAGTCCAAAAACAGTCAGCTTTCAGCTGCAACTTCCACACCAGTACATTCTACAATTTTTTTGAGGTTTCAAAAGACCTCAGAAAAATACGAAATTTAAGCCTACAGTTGTAGACACATTCAAGAGTGTACACAAAATTTTTCAGCTCAAAATACCCCGTTTACACTGAGTTGCAAAATCGGAAAGACACAACAAATTTTTACAGCCAGCAGCATTTTTAGCTGCTCACTGTCCTTATTTGGACTCGGTTTTTGGCTACTAAATTTTTTCCAAATAGGATGAAAAAAAATCATGGATGCTATATATACATAGAAGAACAAATATCCCAAATTTGAGCCTGAAATTCTGAACCGTTTAAGAGCAAGAAATTCCCAAACTCACCCTCACAAACATGCTTCTTAATAAAAGCTCAAGAAAAAAATTGTTCTTACCATACAACCATTTTTTTCTTAGCATGCCACTATTGTAAATGATAATCAAAATGTCCCTAACTAGTTACACATGCTAAAATTCAAATACACATTAGAAACTAAATTTGTAGAGTTAAGAGAAATCACCCACATGTAGTAGTCTCAAGAAAATGTTCTTGTAGCCTTGCTTGCTCCTCTCTCCTTGCTCCTTGCTTTTGTAGAAGCTTTGGTCAATACCTTCTCCTTCTTTACTACACTTCTCCTCTACCACTACTTAAAGACTCCTCCTTTCTCCTTTTTTTTTGTGAAGAACACAAGATGAGAAGAAGGGATGAGAAGTGAGTGGAGTTGAGTTTTTATAGGAAAATAGGAGCTAGGGTTTGGGGTGAATGGAATGGGCCGGCCATCATGGGATGGAGGATGGAGGATGGGGTAGTGTGGATTGAGTGGAGATGTGCGGTAGGATGAGGTGCCAACACACAAGGAGCTAGAAGGTTCTTAGAGATTCTCATTCTCAAAGTCAACACACACATGGTGAATTATTTCCACCATTGGATCTCCATCAAGATCCAAGTCATGACCACATGATGCTAGGGTTCCTAACCCTAAGTTAGGTCTAGGGACCCTAGGTCACCATACCCTAACCCTAACCCTAGTGCATAAATATGCATGGTTATTCATATCATGCACCAAAACAATTCGAGCACTACCTTGGTTTTAAAGAACCAATATATATATATATATATATATATATATATATATATATATATATATATATATATATATATAAAATAATAATCTAAATTATTATTTTCTCCCGAAAATTGTTTGGTCAAAACAATTGGGACAATCTGCAGTTTAATCAAGAAGATATCCGAGTCTATCTTATCGGGTTCAGAACAACTCATATATCTGAAACCTCTCAATTAAAATTGATGATTATTAAAAAAATATGTAATTGTGTACAATACTCAGACATGCACGGATTATATTGCAAAAATAGCTATATGCTATTTTGCAGGGTATTACAGGAAGAACATGTACTTTATTATTCGGAGTCCAACTCCATTGGATATTTTGACCGCATGGGTCTTCTACAAACCAAACCTCAAGTCTCCGAAGGGGAACGATCTTACGGAAGAGGAGTGAGACGATGTGAAACGGGTTGCCGGGGACAAGAGTACTCTTTGGTAGACCATGAACAAGAGGCACCTTGCCCGGATTGGACTGAGACCTGCCGATCCCTGTATATTGTTCATTTCCTTTTTCCTTACATCTTTTTTTGTTCGTTCTCACAACTTCGATTTTCTTTTGCAGCAATGGATGACGCCAAGATTGAGCGGATGAGGGCCCAATTGGAGAAGAAGGCTGCCCAGTAGTTGAACACAAGAAGAGGCCACCTCAGGGAGTCTCTGAAGGGACTTCCGATCCTAGGTCTAAGAAGTCAAAGGTTTCCTCGGTACCAGGGACTCCGAGGTTGACGCATATGGTACCAAGCTGCAGCAACCTTAAGGTTGCTAAACTACTGGCAAAGGGTGTCCCGACCCTCTAGCCCTCGACCCACGAGATCGTCGGAGAAGTTGTGCTTTTTCCGTAGGCCCCTGATTAGTCGGTGAAGGTAGTTGACTTGCTGACCGAAGGACCCATAGCGGTCGAGGCGGTGGAGCACCTTGCCATGCCCCGCGACCGGGAGTGCTTTTCCACCGAGACGACTGATTCATGCTAAATGAGGTGGGCTCAGGTCGATATGGTGGTAAGTGCTAACGAATTTCATAACTTCAATGTCTTTTCTCCTCTAAATTTCTAAGTCTTGGCCACTCATTTATAGCGACAATTTTCGGGGCCCAGTTGAGGAGACTGCACGCTTTGGAGCTCCAGCGGGAAGTAAAGAACGCTCAGCATTATGAGCATGAAATGAAGGAGCAAAAAATGTGGGCCGATGCCGCCAAGGCTCGCGAGCGGGCTTTTCAGGGGAAACTGGCCACCCTTGCCAAAAATCAACCTTGGAGGAAGATGGAGATTGAGGTAGAGATTGAGAGGAAGCTCAAGGACGTGAGGACCGCTGCCATGGACAAGGTTATCGAGTCCCAGAACAAATCCTAACATTGGGCCATTGAGCATGTGCTACGCAGGTATCCCTAGTGTGACCTCGAGGAATTTTATTATTTGATGACGTTCAAAAAGCCTCCGCTATCACCTGGGGGAGGCGATGAGGAGGACAATGGTCGCCAACCTGGCGAGGGGGAGGAATAACTGGTGGTCAACCCAGAAGCCGACGTTGCGGGGAACGATGAGGTGCTCCCCTCCACTCAGCAGTAGCCTTATATATGTTTTATTTTTTGCCTTTTGTATTTGCCGAACAAGGACTGACCACCACACTATTTGTACCATTTTAAAATGATTGGAAGAAACTTTTTTGGGCCAACCTTTTTGCTGGGGCCGCTTGTAATTTGGCCAAGCCTATGAGGCTCAGAATGATTTTGTTTTTTTCTTGCCAGATGGACAACCTTGTTTTGTCTGACCCTCATAACGCTGAGCTTGAACGCCTTAGGGATCGCGTGAAATCCTTGGAGGCTAATTTGGTGCGCTGTCACAAAGAAGCTAGGGACAGGGAAGCGGCTCTTACTTACTTCATAAACAGGTCGAAAGAACTTAGTTTGAAGTCAGCTCGTCTGAAGAGGACGATTTCCGAACGAGGCCTGGGTGACGATGAGTCTGGGTGGTCGAGATCTCTCGCTTCCATTCAAATCCCCTCTTCAGCGTCTTTCCTTCGCGAGGTGATAATGGAGAATGAATTGGAGATCCAGAGTTTGAAGGTAATGCTCGGAGTGGGTAGATCCCGAACCCGTTCCTTCAGGAGCGTTGGTCCTCTGATGGGGGCCTATTTCCGACCTTGAGACTGGAGCCACCGCCGAGGCCGGGAGAGTTCTGTTGCTGGAGCGTTCATCTTAGCATCTTCTAAGGCTCTTAATGGGCATGTCGGCAAGCAAACGCATTTGGTTGGGCTCGAACTGGTTTGTGTCAGTCCTAAGGCCCCTCAAGTGGAAGTGTAGGCCGAGTTTGTATTAGTTGTAACTTTGTTGTAATCACATCCCATACGGCCCTGCCAATTGTATCGATGAACTTCTATATGTTATAATAAAATGATCCTTCCTCTTTTTTAGCTCGGCTTCGATCTGGATGTATTCGCAAGGGCTGAGGTCCAAGTTCGATGCCGAAAGGTTGGGACTTGATAGGTTAAGAAATTTCTCGCTAGGGTGGAGAGTCGACGCCGTGCGACGAAGTCGTCAAAGATTGAGGAATCTCTCGTTAGTGTGGAGAGGGCGTGAGAGATTGAGGAATCTCTCGTTAATGTGGATAGTTGATACCAAGCGGTGAGGATGTGAGAGATTGAGAAATCTCTCATTATGGCTCGAAGTCCAGGCTGAACGGCAAGGACGCGAGAGATTGTGAAATCTCTTGTTAGGGCTCGAAATCCAAGCCGAACGGCGAGGACGTGAGAGATTGAGAAATCTCTCGTTATGGCTCGAAGTCTAGGACGAACGGCGATGACGTGAGAGATTGAGAAATCTCTCGTTATGGCTCGAAGTCTAAGCCGAGCGTTGAGGATTTGAAAGATTGAGAAATTTCTCATTAGGAGAAGTAAACACGAGACATTCTGACTCAAAATAAAAGAAACCTCATTTCTTTTATTTGCTTGGTTACACAAAAGGATGTAGAGAGATTGAGGGGCTCCTGTTATTATCGCCAACAACTATGTCGACCTTTGTGGCCCCTCGTGGAACTTGATAACATGCTCAGCATTCAAGGATCTCTTGATTGTTCTGCTCCCTAAGTCTTCGAATTGGTATGTACCAGGGCGTACCACTATAGAACCTCCTCCAGCACGTCTACTGACTCTGTGCATCCCAAGTTTCTATCAGACGGTTGCTCGACTTCATCAAGAGGACTGAGGATCCCACAGAAGCCATGTAACAAGTTCGGGCTAATTCTTGGTTGCCTCGGATGACTCCCACTCCTGAATTGGTTGGAAATTTCATCTTCATGTGATAGGTGGAGGGCACTGTGTGAAGGGAAGAGAGGTCGGGCCTGCCCAGGATGGCATTATAGGCGGCGTTGATGTTGACCACCATGAAGTCCATTGCCTCTGTTATGATGGTTAGGGTCATTTCGGTGGTGACATCAAATATTCTTACAGAGAGAACTGTTAGGTTTCAATGTCAAACACATATTAAATACACAGCAGAAAAATTACAAAAAATATTGAAACCTAGCCATGGATCCATGCAAAAATCATAAATCGTGTTTAGGAATTATACCTTATGGATGGATCTGCTGTCTCCAAGATATGTCGATCACAGCACTGCAATATTGCGGTGCCTCTAAGGTATCCACACGAACGGATCAAAACCAAGCTTTCCTCACGATGCAGTGCTAGCTGCGGGATGGGGATGTTCCTCACGATCTCTCTCTCACAATTTCTGTGACGGCTAGAATTTTCTCATGTGTCTCTTTTCTACAGATATGTATCATATATATAGCTACAGAAAATTAACCTTAAGAGAGTAATGAGGTCGTTGGGCTCACAATCCGACCTGGGTCAGATTTGTGTGTGGGCATCTGAACTTTAGTCAGCCCATTTAATCTAATTAAATGTCCAACCGATGTCAGGTGTCCAAGTCTTACTTGGATTCCCAATTAAATTCATCTTATGAATTTAAATCCCAATTTCGATTTATTCTAAGTGTGTGACCCTGTAGGTTCTCGTTAAGTTGACAGTAATACTAAAATTGTATTATAGTATTACAAACAGTGAGCAGTATCTAGCAATACATCACTGCTACTCAAGTAACGGGAATGTCAGTGATTAGACATAACCTATCCGTGACCAATGTTACCATGTAGTCTAATTTCTTTGTCCAGATATCTTAATTGACCACAAGGCATAGAGTGTGTCACCCTTGTATAGTTCAATTTTTGTTTCTTGATATCTGAGTAGACTTACTAAAACAAATGAGTTCAATATCTTATATTGACTCATTTAAGCACGGTCATACATTTTGCAGTCTCACTCATTCAAGGGGCCCGTAGATATCGCTCTTGTTATGTAAGAGGAACAAATCCTATCTAAGTCACTCACATCCCACCGCATGATATGTAGTATATCCAATAGTCAACTTTATAATCACCTTATTACAAGCAACGTTTGACCACATTAAAATATAAAACTTCTTATGTAGGAACCGTAGTGACTTCAAGTCAAAGGACTACATATACCATGGTACTGTGAGAACCGCTTATGATACTCACGTAATGATCCATGGAGTGTTCTCATGGTGGGTCAGTCCAGTACATTATTACTCTAATATGTACCCATGTGAAGACTTGATATCTCATATCCATGATCCGTGAGATATAGTCATCAGTATACATACATACTAGTCTCTATGCATTATTGTTGTCCTAATTCACAATAATACTTTACTAGGAACATTTAAGACTAGTGTTCTGATTACAACCAATAGAATCTCACAATCAAGTCATGCACTTGATATCCCATGGTATTGAACCTACTATTTTAAGGACTTTATTATGCTCATTTAATCACAATAAACAACACAATAAATGAAATGCCTCATATATGAAATAAATGTCACAATGCAATGTAAAATAGTCATGTCAATACATAACTAGCCTCAAGGGCATACACCAAGAAGAACAACTAGAACCTTACCTAATAATACCATAATTAATCATAAGGAGCAAGTCAAAGCAAAAACACTAAGAAGCGGGAGTACAATTGAGCAGCCACAAGCACAAACTGCAGAACAAAATGTGGTTGAAAAGCAAGATGAGTTCGAGCCAATTTTGGAGGAACAAGTGCAGCAGGTGGCCAACAACTATGTTGGAAATTCTAAGAAAATTAAAGGAGCTTCAAACACCATGATTTTCAGGGAGTTTAATTCTGAAACTTATCTTAATTCACCTTATGATCTACCTATTCCTTTTCCGCAAAGACTTGAAAAGAATAATATCAAAAATCAATTCTCTAAATTTTTAAGTATTTTAAATAAATTGCATATTAATATTTCTCTTATTGAAGCTTTAGAACAAATGCATAAATTTGCTAAATTTTTTAAAATATTTTATCAAACAAGCGGAAGTTGGAGGAGCATAAAATGGTTATGCTAACCTAGGGGTGGCATTCGGTCCTCCCGGGCCGGGATGGGCCGAAGACCGGCGGGTTTGACCCGGTCCCGGGCTTAGGTGGGCCGATCCTCGGCAGGGAAATGCCGGCCCGGACCTGGCCCCTGGCCCCTGGCTCGGGGGCCGGGCCGGGTCGGTTCGTTGCTGGTTCGCGGGTTAGGCGGGCTTTTCAAGTTTTTTTTTTCTTTTTTTTTCGGAGTGTTCAAAGATAAAAGGAAAGGAAAATGGTGAACAATTGAGTTGAAGACATAGATAAGAAAGAGATTCATAAATTAAATTATTTTTATGAATTACAAAATTTCAAATTAATCAAATAGATAAGGAACATACAAATCTTATTAAATTACAATATAAAAATAAAAATAAAAATAAAAGAAAGAAACATCAGCTAAAAATAAATTTGATCAAAAAGCGATTAATTCTTTCAAAAATAAAATTACATGAGCCCTCTTAGGATCGAACCCGCGACAAACCCATATCCAATGCACTAATTTGCATGCACTAGCCAAGAAATCCAACCTAAAACTATATTTCAATAAAAGTTTGATAGTGGAGATATATATAATTAAGACCATTTGAAGTAGAAAACTTGTAATCCCACATTGGTGAGATTAGAGAAGTGAAGAGGTGGAGTTGGCTATAAATAGCTAGGGTGAGGGTTGGCAAATTGAATAATGAGTAGTGATCAGTTAATTTTGATGTCTACACTCATTTTTATAAAATTTTGAAATATTTTACAGTATATATATATTTTATATATATATATATATATATATATATATATATAGAGAGAGAGAGAGAGAGAGAGAGAGAGAGAGAGAGAGAGAGAGAGAGAGAGAGAGAGAGAGAGAGAGGGAAAGCTTCGGTTATGCACTCCTCTAGTGCACACGGCGTGTGCACTCCTAGGCATTTGGGCATTCATATACTCGATCCGAACCGTTCACATTGATCTATACATCTAAATTAGTCTAAATATGTAAAATCAAATCATTTGAAATTCATTTGCCCATCTATCATGTGGCTATAAAAAACAATGTTTTTCAGCCATACAATTTTGTAACACTTCAATGGATGGGTAAATAAATTTCAAATAATTTGATTTTACATATTTAGACTAATTTAGATGTGTAGATCATTGTGAACGGTTCGGATCGAGTATAGGAACGCCCGAAGGCCTAGTGCACACGCCGTGTGCACTAGAGGTAGTGCACAACCGAAACTTTCCCTATATATATATATATATATATATATATATATATATATATATATACACACATACATATACATATACTTTACAGTAGATATATAATCCTATACATATATTTATTTATTTTTTAAATTCTGAAAAATTCAAAATTGGCCAACGGCCCGTGGGCCAGCCCGGAACGGACCGGACCGGGCCCCTAGCGGGTCGGACCGAATTCGGGTTTTAGTGGAAATTGGCAGACCAGACCGACCCGGGTCTGTTGGGCGGGCTGGCCCCGGTTCAGCCCGGGTTTGGGCTGGCCGAGCCGGGTCGATGACCGAGCAGGCCGGGCCGGGCTGGTCCTGTGCTAGCTCGGCCCTAATGCCACCCCTATACTAACCGAAGAGAGTAGTGCAACCGAAGAGGATATATATATGAATCATCTGTTGTGCACTAACCTTCGTGTACATTTGGCCTTTTGGCCTTCGTATCGACAATCCGACCCATTCACATTGATCTACACGTCTATATTAGTCTAAATATATAAAATCAAGTCATTTGAAATTCATTTTGTAACACTCCAGTTGTTAGGAAATTCGATTCCCTCTTCTACTAGGACCTTGTTGAGTTAAGTGACACAATCAACACTAACCACCAATCAAATAGATGATCGCACCAAACACACCAAAGCACACAAATCTGTCTCGGTTGGGGCTTTCGCCTTAATCTGGGGGAGAAGAAACTAAGATGTTATTCAACTAGAGAAGGTACAAGAATATTTTATTTCTCACCACGACTCTCTCTCAAGCCTTACCAGAAAATACTAGTTGTTTACAATAGCAAAACCGCTCATACTCTCTTCAATGAAGTACTCTCTCTTACTACTCTCAATGGAGGCCAATTACAAAAATATATAAAGATCTTGAGAAACCCTAGTTTGATATCATGATACAATAGCCATTAGATATTACTGAAGAGATAACCCTACGATAAGAGTCGTATGATCTAACATGAAGAGCAAGTTCAGGTTTCCAACTAATCACCTAGTGTAACACCCCGGCCTCCAAAACAGCAATTTTTCTAACAACTGCCCACCACAGGCTTGCCTCATAAAATGTGTTATAACTGATTGATGACCTCTAATCCCAGGCAATTATATATATATACACAATTAATCTCAAATCTCCCCGATATGGGATTAAGAAATCCCATAATCGGCCTCTTTTCTCGCGAGCTGCAACAGCTGAAGCCCCATGGGCCCCACTACCACGTGGCCAGAAATCCCACGTGTATTACAGCAGTCAATGCTGCCCCCTCTTGAAACCGGTGGGCCCCACATGATGTCACCCATGTGACAACCAGCTGCCCCCTTTCATATATAATTCAATTAAATCCATGGACCACCCCTTATAGAAATCTCTATAGGCGACAACCCATTTTTAATTAATTATCTATATGTATATATATTCTTAACACAGGGTGTTACACACACATCCACTTAAGAACTCAGCGTCCTCGCTGAAGCCGAGACATGCAACGTAGCGCAGAATCTCCTTTCTAGCCGATGTGGAGTGAAGTACCCAGATTCAACCAAATCTTAGCGTACTGTCCCTGGCTACACCGCCAGCGTACTGACCATGACTCCCTCTCAGGCATACAAATACATTACACCCACTCCTACCCACATCGGTGTCAAAAGTCGGCTCTGATACCATTCTGTAACACCCCGGTCCGAAACAGCAATTTTTCTATCAATTGCCCACCACAGGCTTGCCTCATAAAATGTGCTATAGCTGATTGGTGACCTCTAATCCCAGGCAATTATATATATACACACAACTAATCTCAAATCTCCCCGATATGGGATTAAGAAATCCCACAATCGGCCTCTTTTCTCGCGAGCTGCAATAGCTGAAGCCTCATGGGCCCCGTTGCCACGTGGCCAGAAATCCCACGTGTACTACAGTAGCCAATGCTGCCCCCTCTTCAAACTGGCGGGCCCCATATGATGTCACCCATTTGACAGCCAGCAACCCCCTTTCAGATATAATTCAATTAAATCCATGCACCACCCCCTATAGAAATCTCTATAGGAAACAACCCATTTTTTAATTATATATATATATATATATATATATATATATATATATATATATATATATATATATTCTTAACACAGGGTGTTACACCTAGACCAGCACCTGAAAGTTGCATCCAGCTGCTAATGGTCGACTGCACATATTGCGGTCGACCGCACTTGGCTTCTTTCCGCACCCGAGGGGGTGTCGGTCGACTGTACAGTCGACTGCGCAGTCAACTATAGTTGATGTTGTTGTAGTTACTCTGCTTTCTTCCATTCGTCTCCGATCGTCTCGATTCTTCTATCGCTTCGTCGTCTTCGTATCTAACTTAGTATGCAAGACATAAACCCAATAAATGGTTGTCATTTTGGATTGACTTTGGTGTTTTTCTATTGTTGATGGAGTTAACCGACGAATGGGAATCGAGAGGCAGTAGCTCATTTAAGATATGATATTGATATGGACTATTCAATAAACCGAAGAGCGGGTATTGAACTTGATATCCAATTTTCTCATCATTTGGAGAATTTATGCATGCAACGTCAAGAAGGTTGTTTGGTGTTCCACTTAGATAAAGTGAATGGGGTCGCTATAAGAAGCAAACTAGTATAACCTTGTGTAATATTGCCCAATTTTTTTTAAATTAATAAAAAATAAAATATTTTTAGAAATTCATCTAATAACAACAATATAATATTGTACGATTTTTAAGATTTGATTAAGAGATATGAATCCATTCAAAATTTAGAGGAAGAAAGTGTAGATGGTTGCCTCGTATATTTCCTTACCTTTTTTTATTTTAGAAAAAAAAAGTAGAAAATTTCTTGGACCAAATATGATATTAGCATAATATGTAGCATAGATGCGAGCTGCTCAGATTTTTTTACTAAACTGACCCTCTTTTTGAAAGTATTTACCAACCTGACCCACTTTCAAAAGTATTTACGAAAATGACCCACTCACTATCTCAATTGGCGAGTTTGGTGAAAATGCTCGTGTTTTTTGAGATAGCGAGTGTAGGCATAGGTGTTTGTCCACAACTTGGCGGGAAAAAAATAATCAAAGTAAGACATCGGTATCTGTAACATCGAGCGTAGTTGTACCCCCCTGCGCGCACGAGAAAGAACCTTCTGACTTGCTTTCTTACAATACTAAGAAATGGTTTATTATATATAACCTTCTAATTTTTATGATTTTCTCAATATGGGACTAAAGTCTCTCAACCCATTTTCATACATCAAGTGCCTCACTTTGGAAGAAAATTTCTCATTCACCCATTAACCGTTTTGAGCAAGTAAATATATGATTTTGATGTAATCACGAAAGAGAACACAAATACATAATGATCTCTCACTAATTCATAGTGGATCTTAACTCAAAACTGGTTCGTAAAATAGTGTTAAAACACTCATTTTCTAACATTATGTTTGTTTGATTGTTTGGTTGAGTTTCTAATTTGGTTAATGATATTGAGATGACCACAAAAAGTGTTGAAATTGTATTAAAAATCTGAAAATGAACCATATATGTATACAAGAAATTTTGTAGTTGCAGGTTGCAATTGAAAAAATCATAACTACACTCGCTATCTGAGAAAACAAGTTTAGTTCGAAGAGGCTCACTATCGAGTTTAGTATAGATTAAATTCTCATGAGATTTCAAAGTCTCAGTAAAAATCTCTACACACACAGTCGCTATCTGTGATAGCGTGTGTAGTATAATGACTTTCTCTATCTCACTCGCTATCTGAGATAGCAAGTGTATATTTTTGATTTTTCCAGAGACGTTAAGGAAGAGGAAGTGAGAGTTGAGAGTGCGATTTAAAAAAAAATGACACTCGATGTCTCCAATAGTGAGTAGTTATGACATTTTCAAGTGCAACCTGCAGCTACAAATTTCCTTGTTTACATATATAGTTAATTTCCAGATTTTCAACACAATTCCAACACTCTTTGTGGTCATCTCATTATCATTAATCAAATTAGAAACTCGACCAAACAATCAAACAAACATAATGTTAGAAAATTGGTGTTTTAACACCATTTTACGAACCAGTTTTGAGATAAATTTTTGAGTAAGATCCACTATGAATTAGTGAGAAATCTTTGTGGATTTGTGTTCTCCTTCATGAGTACTTCAAAATCATATATTTATTTGCTTAAAACGGTTATGGGATGAATGAGAAATTATCTCCCAAAGTGAGACACTTGACGTCTGAAAATGAGTTGAGAAACTTTAGTCTAATATCGGAAAAATCATGAGAATTAGAAGGGTATATATAATAAAGCCTTTTTTGGTATTGTAAGTGATATGGCTAAAAATAGGATTAAATCGGGACCGTTCACATCGGAGACGAATCTTAAAGCTCAGGGGTAAAACGGTAATTTCACCTACTAACGGGTCCGAAGCGGGTACTGGGTCTCCTTCTCACAGATCCAATAACCCGTGAACGGATCCACCTCAACTGGGTATGGGTCCCGACCCAATACAAACCCAGTCCGACGGGATAGAATTAGGGTCTCTGATTCAACCAAATCAACGGGCCTGATTCGCGACTATCCTCTCACCGGGAATTAAGGGATTACATTCCTAATCTGATTACGAGGATTTTACGCCTTATTATATCACAGGAATCACATTCCTAATCTGATCCCAACGGCGACTATAAATACCCCCCACCGATCACTGTTACAGGTGAATCACTTTTTTGCCAACTTAAGCTCTTTTTTAATCATCACTGGTTACT
Organism: Hemerocallis citrina; assembly: GCA_017893485.1. Taxonomy (NCBI): domain Eukaryota; kingdom Viridiplantae; phylum Streptophyta; class Magnoliopsida; order Asparagales; family Asphodelaceae; genus Hemerocallis; species Hemerocallis citrina. The sequence continues at coordinate 250,784,095 of CM030363.1, read as the reverse complement.
GACAAGAGCGTCGGAGGGTGCGTCACCGGGATCAACCCTGGTGTTTCGCACTTTCCTTGCAGGTGTACGGCGGGAGTCAGCAGCCTAACTCCGACGGAACAGGTTTGGATCTGCTATTCAGGTTTTTTCCACGAACCCACAAATTCTATCTGTTTACCCCTACACCATAATTAGCGGTAACAGATTGGCACCGTCTGTGGGAAGACCATACGAATATCCTCCGCCTCTTCCTCGTCGACTAGCTCTTCTCCAGCCATGCCTCCCAGAAAAGTAAGATCCAGGGGGTCCAACCGTGGACCCAACCCTGCTGATCAACAGCAGGAAGTCCCCGTCCATCCCGCTCCGCAGCAGGGGCAACTTCCTCCTCCGGCCGAGGACCATTTCCAACAGGACCAGCCTCCTCTTCTGAATCAGCAACCCCCTAATGGCCCCGCTGGTCCTAACCTGCAGAAGCAAAAGCAACCTCTCCATCAGGACCGCATCTCGATACACAATGCCTCTACGGACTCTTACGCCTCCCACAGTCCTCAGGCCCCTGACCTTCGAAATACCGTCCTCAACCGGCAGAAAGATGAGGATCTTCGCCGCCGTCTGGATGAAAAGCGGGCCCGAGAGGGAGCCTCCCGCCAGCAACGTCCAGATGAGCGAAATCCTCACCACCGAGACTATAGAAGGTCCCCTACCCGAAGAGGAATGAAAGAGTCCCCTGAACACCATAGGAGAAGACCTCATTCCCCTGCCGGTCGACAACATCCGAGGAACGATGAGGCACCCATCACCCGTGCCGAGTTCCAGCAGTTCCAAGCAACGGTGTTGCAAGCCCTCAACCTCCGACCCAACAATAACAACGCTCAGAGGGTTCCTACCCCCCCACGGGTCCAAAGTCCTCACCATCGGTCCAAAACTTCTCCTCCGGCTCCTAGCAACCAACAGCGCATGCCTAGCCCTCGCCGCTCCTAGAGCTACCGTCGTCGCTCCCCTTCCTTTGAAGATGAGTCCAGAGGCTCGTTTGACTATCGTCGAAGGGACGATGCTCTCTACCGCCATCTCCACGAGATGGAGAGGCGCATCGGCCGAATAGACAAGGATGAGGAGTTAAGAGGCAGGACCATCCGTCCGAGCAGACCTCCCTTCTCCCGGACCATCATGGAAGCTTCTATCCCAAGAGGTTTCGAACCCCCGAAGTTCGAAACTTACTCGGGGGAGTCGGACCCCGTGGACCACATCGAAAGCTTTAAGACCCTCACGCTAATCCACCAAGCTTCCGATGCTTTGCTGTGCAAAACCTTCCCCGCCACTCTTAAGGGTTCGGCTCAGGAATGGTACTCCCGCCTCGCCCCCTCTTCTATTTTCTCCTTCGAGCAGTTCGAGACCCTCTTCATCACCCACTTCACGAGTAGCAGACGCACGGAGAAGACCAGCCTCTCATTGCTCCACCTCTGTCAAGAAAGGGGAGAGAAGTTGAGGGACTATGTGAGGAGGTTCACTACAGAGGTCAGATCAATCGCCTCCCTCGACCAATCGGTTGCGACTGTCGCATTCCAATCCAACGTCCTCAATTCTAACCTTTGCTCGTCCCTTGCTAAGAAGCCCCCACATAATTTCACCGACCTCCTTCTTAGGAGCGAGAAGTACATTCGGGCCGAAGAAGCCGAGAATCTCCCGGGCTTTGAGGAGACATCTTCCGGGAACAAACGGAAGAGCACAAGCGAAAAGGGGTCCCAAAAATACCAGAAGGGCGGCAATGGACAGCGTCGCCCGACTCCTCGGTTTGAGAAGTTCACCCCCCTCATTGCCACTATATCAGAAGTTCTTATGGAGGTGGACAAGGAAGGGCTCCTCCGCGCTCCCCCGAGAATGAATACACCTGGCAAGAAGAGGAACAAGGATAAGTGGTGCCGCTTTCACAGGGACCACGACCACGACACGGAAGATTGTCGGGCTCTGAAGGAAGAGATCGAAGAACTCATACAGCGGGGGCACCTGACCAAGTTCGTCTAAAAAGAGGGGGCCAAGCTTCCCCCCTGAGGAGCCAACAAACGAACCGAAGGGCCCGCCGAGCTTTAAGACTCAGAACCTCCCGGCTCTTCCCAAGAGGTCTTCACCTTATCATAGAAGCAGGATCTTGATTTCTAATAAGGCCGATGCTTGTAATCCGCCAATAGCATGTAATAAGGGCTCGCCATATTGAAGCAGCCACTTAGTTTATTTCAATAAAACTTTATGTTTTTTCATTGGAAATTGTTGCTCTTGCTTCATCTCTACCTCTCCGAGTCATGACTCGCTGAATGGTGAGTTCGGAGTCCAGCTTCTTCTACATGGCTGCTCCCGCAACTTACTAAGCTCTTCACAACGAGTTCGGAGTCCAACACTTGGCTCGATTCCTCTTCAAATAACCTGCTCTTCAGCGGGTTAGAAGTGGTTCGCCATTCGGAATTGCTCCCACAACCGTTGACTACCTCTACCGATGGTTCGGAGTCCAACACTTGGCTCGATTCCTCTTCAAATAACCTGCTCTTCAGCGGGTTAGAAGTGGTTCGCCATTCGGAATTGCTCCCACAACCGTTGACTACCTCTACCGATGGTTCGGAGTCCAACACTTGGCTCGATTCTGCTTCAAATAACTTGCTCTTCAGCGAGTTAGAAGTGGTTCGCCATTCGGAATTGCTCCCACAACCGTTGATTCTCTCACATAAGCAGCAAGTTCGGAGCCACAGCTCTCCCCTAGAGTTGCTCCTCACACTCGTCTCACAAATGGCTCTCTTCCAGACCCGAGCTCTTCCCTTGCTCGCCTCCGAAGCGGACCTCTTCTCAACGAGTTTGGAGCACAACTCTCTCATAGAGTCCCTCCTCACACTCGTCTCACAAATAGCTCTCTTCCAGAGCCGAGCTCTTCACTCCGCTCGCCTCCGAAGCAGACCTCTTCTCAACGAGTTTGGAGCACAACTCTCTCATAGAGTCCCTCCTCAAACTCGTCTCACAAATAGCTCTCTTCCAGAGCCGAGCTCTTCACTCTGCTCGCCTCCGAAGCGGACCTCTTCTCAACGAGTTTGGAGCACAACTCTCTCATAGAGTCCCTCCTCACACTCGTCTCACAAATAGCTCTTTTCCAGAGCCGAGCTCTTCGCTCCGCTCATCTCCCAGGCGGACCTCCTCTCAACGAGTTTGGAGCTCACAACTCTCTCCTAGAGTTGCTCCTCAAACTCGTCTCCCAAATAGCTCTCTTCCAGACCCGAGCTCTTCCCTCCGCTCGCCTCCGAAGCGGACCTCTTCTCAACGAGTTTGGAGCACAACTCTCTCATAGAGTCCCTCCTCACACTCGTCTCACAAATAGCTCTCTTCCAGTGCCGAGCTCTTCACTCCGCTCACCTCCGAAGCGGACCTCTTCTCAACGAGTTTGGAGCACAACTCTCTCATAGAGTCCCTCCTCACACTCGTCTCACAAATAGCTCTCTTCCAGAGCCGAGCTCTTCCCTCCGCTCGGATGCCGAGCAAGTGCCGATCCGACCCCAACATCAAAGAGTCCGGTCGGCTAACCGAGCAAGTGCCCATCCGAGCCCCAAAACGGGGAAAAATCACTTTTCCCTCAACATTCGCGTAAGATTTCGATCAGACGGCTCAGATCACGCCAGCACCACTACACAACAAGATAGTGTTTTCTTGGAAACTGTGCCCACCTCGAGATCCGTGCTGAGATCCGACGGCTCAGATCGCTCCACGTCCTCAGTATTCTGAGCCGAGCGACTAACGATCCGAGCCGCTCGCGCCTCTTCTTCGCCCCTAGGGTATTCCTAGCACATCTTACAAGGGTCTTCCTAGCCCAAGGGTCTTCCTAGCACAAGGATCTTCCTAGCACATCTTACAAGGGTCTTCCTAGCACAAGGGTCTTCCTAGCATATCTTCTCCGCCCCTAGGAGTGGAGCTCCTCTTCCAAAATCCCCAAGACCAAAGTACTTGTCAACTTCACGAAGACAAGCATGTTGCGGGGCTATTTTAACCATGAAGGAGGGTGAATCTTCATCCCACTCCTAAAGAGAAGTTGTAGATCTTCGAACTAGCTTCGAAACGAGGGGTCGCACTCCCCGATCGGACCTCCGTAGCACCGGGAAAGTGGATCTCAATACAGCTGTGCCGAATAGCTCGGAAATCCGAGCCGAGCCACTCGCGCGAGGGAGAAATCCGAACCGAACTCAAGCAAGAATCCGAGCTCTTCCCATCCGAGCCCCAACATCAAAGAGCCCGGTCGGCTAACCGAGCAAGTGCCCATCCGAGCGTCAAAACGAAGAAAACTCACTTTCTCCTCAACATTCGTGTAAGATCTCGATCAGACGGCCCAGATTTTGCCAGCGACGCTAAACGACAAGATAGCGTTTTCTTGGGAATTGAGCCCGTCTCGAGATTCGCGCCACCATCCGACGGCTCAGATTGCACCATGTCGCTCGGACAGCCGAGCAAGTGCCCATCCGAGCGCCAAAAATAAAAATAAAAAATAATAATAATAAGAATAATAATAATAATAATATGAAAAAGGACCACAAGGGTCGGGTTCGGACCCGTTAGGGGATCCAAACCCGAACACCCGTACCCTTCTTCTCCTCTTCAGCATCTTCCCGCCAAAACAGCCAAAAACCAAAAAGAGGAGAACCCAAACTCCTCTCCAAGCTCCAGACCTCGATGAGCTCCGACGTCGCTTCGTCAGCCTCCGCCGAGCTCACCAACCCCATGGGCGAGCTCCAAGCTCCTCGCCGAACTCATCGTTGTCGAGCTCTCTCTCCCTCACTCCGAGCTGTGCCACCAAGCTCCACAATGCCGAAGACGAACCCAACTCCAAACGCAGCGCCGCTCCGAGCAGCTCACTCGTCGTCAAGCTCCTCTTCCTCGCCGAACGCCTCCCCGCCGAGCTCCCCAAATGTCGAGCTCGAGCTTCCTATCTAGGAGAGCTCCGAATCCACCGCCGCTTCGAGCTCCTCCTCTCGGTCTTCGCCAACTCCAAGCTCCTCTGTCAAAACCCTCACCTCCAAGCTCCATCGACGAGCTCGCCGCTCTCCAAGCTCTCCACAATGCCGAGCTCGAGCTCCTCCCTCGCTAAGCCATCGGCGAGCCCTCTCAGCTCCAAACTTCTCGCCGAACCCATAGTCGCCGAGCACTCAAACCTTCACGAGCGCGAGCTCTCATCGACTCCGAGCTCTCCTTCTCGCCGAACCCACGCCGAGCTCTCCTCTGCCAAGCTCTAGCATCGAGCTCCTCTTCAAGCCATCGGCAAACGCTCTCTTCTCCTTGCCGAGCTCGACGCCTCCTCTCGACTCCATCGCCGAGCTCTTTCGCCAAGCTTCGCGACGAAGACGAGCTCCAGGGATGGTCGAAGTAAACGAAGAAGAAGAAGGGAAAAAGAAGGAACAGGGCGGGAGTAAAGAAAGGAAAAAGAAAAAATATATATTTTTTATGCCACGTGGCGAGCCACGTGGCTTCACCTCAGTGGTCGGCTCCAGGATCGGATCCGAGCTGCGCGAAATTGGGCGAAGTTGCTCGGTCGGCTAACCGAACAAGTACCAATCCGAGCTGAAAAGTGAAGAAAAACGATACCGAGCAACTCCCACCGTTGGATCTTCACGAAAATCGCGCAAGAGTTGATGAACGGCTCAGATCGCGCCACGTCTCCACAAAACGACAAAATAACGATCTTTTGGGATACGCGCCTCCTCGAGATTCGTGCCGGGATCCGACGGCACAGATCGCGCCACGTGTCAGGTAATATTTAATTAATTTATTTATTTATTTAATTGTTTTTTTATTTAAAAAATCCGAAAAAATATTTAAAAAATCGAAAAAAATTAATTAAAAATTCTAAAAATAATTATTAATTCAGAAAAATATTTTAAAATTCTGGAAAAATAATTATTAAATTAGAATAATTAATTAATATTTTCGATAATTAATTATTTAATTCGAAAAATGAATAAAAAATTCAAAAAAATGAGAAAAAATTCAGAAAAATCTGGAAAAATCACCAAAAATCCAGAAAATTCTGAGAATATTTTTGGGCATTTTACAAGCCCAGGATAACACCGTTACACCCCAAGCAAGATCCAAAACTCCCTTAAGAACACCGATAAAATCTCGTACGCCATTAGAACAGTAAAACTACTCCTCAAAGACTGAAAAACTCAGTCTCTAGGAGTGGGGGGCTCGTGATATGGCTAAAAACAGGATTAAATCGGGACCGTTCACATCGGAGACGAATCTTAAAGCTCAGGGGTAAAACGGTAATTTCACCTACTAACGGGTCCGAAGCGGGTACTGGGTCTCCTTCTCACAGATCCAATAACCCGTGAACGGATCCACCTCAACTGGGTACGGGTCCCGACCCGATACAAACCCAGTCCGACAGGATAGAATTAGGGTCTCTGATTCAACCAAATCAACGGGCCTGATTCGCGACTATCTTCTCACCGGGAATTAAGGGATTACATTCCTAATCTGATTACGAGGATTTTACGCCTTATCAGATCACAGGAATCACATTCCTAATCTGATCCCAACGGCGACTATAAATACCCCCCACCGATCACTGTTACAGGTGAATCACTTTTTTGCCAATTTAAGCTCTTTTTTAATCATCACTGGTTACTGACAAGAGCGTCGGAGGGTGCATCGTCGGGATCAACCCCGGTGTTTCGCACTTTCCTTGCAGGTGTACGGCGGGAGTCAGCAGCCTAACTCCGACGAACAGGTTTGGATCTGCTATTCAGGTTTTTTTCACGAACCCACAAATTCTATCTGTTTACCCCCACACCATAATTAGCGGTAACAGTAAGAAAGCAAGTCAGAAGGCTCTCTCTCGCGCGCAGAGGGGAGCAAATCTCGGACCGATTATATGCGACTTGTGCGCCCGCGCGTCCTGCGAACACGAATGTCGGACCATCTGAACCCCACCCCGTGCAGGGACACAGATTATTTTTTGCACCAGTTTTGATTAAGAGACAAAAAAAAATTTAATGTAAAACTCGCTATCTGAACCAACGAGTGGTACAACTACACTCGTTGTTTCAGACAGCGAGTTTTAGTTTGAATTTATTGTTTCCTCCAGGTTCTTAATAAACATCTATGTTTACACTCGCTATCTCAAACAGCGCAGGTATTTTCACCAAACACGCTATTTGAGATAGCGAGTGAATCATTTTGGTAAATACTTTCAAAAGTGGGTCAGTCTGATAGATACTTTCAAAAAGTGGGACATTTTGATAAAAAAAAATTGGCTGCTTACGGAGATCAAGTGGGACCCCGTACCTCTAAAACGATTTCCCCCCCCAATGACCCACTTTTTAAAAGTATTTACCAAATTGACCCACTTTTGAAACTAGTTACCAAAAAGTCCTACTCACTATCTCAGATAGCGAGTTTGGTCAAAACTTCATCGCTATCTGAAATAGCGAGTGTATGTTGAGGTATTTTCACTTGAAAAAAATTACCAAGTTTAGACTCGGTATCTCAGATAGCGAGTTTGGTGAAAACATTATCGCTATCTGAGATAGCGAGTGTATTTTGAGTTGTTACTCCACCACTTGGAGAGAAAAAAATGAAGAAAAACACCAAGTTAAGACTCGCTATCACAGATATCGACTGTGTTTGTACCACACTCGCTAACTGAGATAGCGAGTGTCGATTAGGGAGGTTTTTATAGACGCGCTATTTCGCTCTCTCTCTCTCACACTTCTCTCTTTCCATTATCTCTCCCAACTCCGAAAGAGAGAGGTAAGAGAGAAAGCGAAACAATGAGTCTTTAAAAACCTCCTCAATCGACATTCGCTATCTAGTTAGCGAGTGTGGTACAAACACAGTCGCTATCTGTGATAGTAAGTCTTAACTTTGTGTTTTTCTTCAAGTTTTTTCTCCAAGTGGTGGAGAAACAACTCAACACACACTCGCTATCCCAGATAGCGATGTTGTTTTCACCAAACTCGCTATCTGAGATAGCGAGTCTAAACTTAATATTTTTCTTCAAGTTAAAACACCTTAATATACACTCACTATCTCAGATAGCGATGAGGTTTTGACCAAATTCATTATCTGTGATAGCTAGTGGGTCGTTTTGATAAATAGTTTCGAAAGTGGAATTCTTTAAAAAAGTGGGTCATTTTTGGAAAAAAAAATTCTCTAAAACCACAACAACTTTGGTCCCCTACTTGATTGTACTTCCCAACCTTCACAGCCTTAAAAAAAAGAGTAATGCTTCATCCACTACCAGTTTCACTACTATTTTGTTCACTACCTTAGGCGGCATACTCCTATTGGAGAGTTCTCCCACCAACTCTATTTTTTCCTACTTATTGGAGTGTGCCACCTAAGGTAGTGAAGAGAAATGTAGTGAAATTGGTAGTGGATGTAGCATTACTCTAAAAAAAATTATAAATGGATATGGATAGGAAAAAATCTGCCAAATATTCCTTCTGCATGTAGCTACAATACTAATGGTGGACAGCTTATTTCGAGGTATGTGGAATATGGAAGTTCGTGTCTGGACCTATGATCTGATCTATTCCTTGTCACCGTTTGTTGAATAATGGTGAGAATAAGAACAAAAAGAATTTAGGGTTAAAATTTAATATTTTTACTGCTTGAAATATTATATTAGTATTAGAATAATATCAGGTACTACCACAAGACTAGTATATATGTGATAAAATTGGATTTTATACACACTTAACCTGGTCTAATAACTATCAGATTACACGTGCAAACACATGTTGCATAATACAATATTATATACAATAATATTCTATTTATATTGAAAATATACCTATATATCCAACACCTTTAACATTGTGGCTGATCTGGCGGCTATCCAGAGGCTATCTCTGTGGCGTGTTGGAGGCTATCAATTCTTCTTGCAGAAATAGAAGAAATGTATCAATAGATTTCTTGAAGAGGATGGTGGAAATGCATGTATGAAATTGAGGGTGTCTTCCATGAAAGTTTTCCCAAGTCTGTATGTCAAGGCTATATAAAGGTGGGCTTTCTCATTGCAAATATCACCTTCTCAGCTCATAATTCTCTATTAACCCTAATCCTCTTCTCCTCCCAAACCCACCCACAGTGAGCTCTGATCATGCTCTCCCCATTCCATCAGACAAAGGCAAAGAAATTTGACGTAGGTAAAAATCCTGTTCAATCTGAGCCATCTGATCCCTCCAGGATCTGCGTTCCCAATAATCAAATCTGATTATTGTTGTGGGCTTTCTGCTAGTCCAGCCCACCAAACAGGCCCAATAGGGAGGGTCAACCCAGCCCATTAGGGTTAGGGTTGATCACTCTCTGCCTATAAATACAAGACCCCCTTCCTCATTCCAAAGGTAATTAATTTTTCTCCACTTGAACCTTAGCTTTCATTTCTATCCGGTGAGTGACTGGATCGTTAGAGGGCCTGTCGCCGGGATCTCTCTAAGTGTTTCTAATCGATTTTGCAGGTACTCAGGATGGCCAGCTACCAGCAATTCCTCCTCTCCAGCTCCACACAAAATACCCATCTTAAATCCAGATCTGTGGCTGAGAAATATTTCAGACATGTTGCTTCCACTACAAATTACAAGAACTGACATATGTTGCTCCCACCTAAAAATTAGTAGCATCAGATTTGTGCCGTCTGTGGAAAATGATAGACTGGCTCAATCCCAGACTCGGGTCTCACCCTAAAGTCGAACCCTCACATGGCTCCTAAAGCCAGAAGAGCCCTCACGACTGGACGTTGTCCCGACCCTCATCCTTCTCACAGTCGTGTGAACACACATAGGTGTCAAAGACAGCAGGTCGAGGGTCCATCGGGACCCGGTCTAAGCGCTTCACGCTCGGTCGCCGAAAACCTACGATATGTCATCAACCACTGGCAGCACTCGAATGACCTCCGACACCAGCTCAACCGATCGAGGAGCGGAGCTGCCCCTTCCAACCCGGCTCTGACCCACATCACTCACCTATCCCTTGGCACAGAACGTAAGCGCAGCCACTCCTCGAGGGATCGACCACCCCCTCGCAGTCAAGGTAAACAAGCCCCAGTCATGAGAGCCGAGTTCCAAGAATTTAGGAACGAAGTCCTCCGAGCCCTTCGGGGCGGTCCCAGAACCGAGCGAAAAAATGACAACCCTCGGCAGGAAGAAGTCTAGGGCCTCGAGTCTCACGGCTTGACCCAGCCGCCAAGGCATATGAGGTCATCCTTCATCTACTCCAAGAAATGGAGAATCATCTCGCCTGCATCGGCAAGGGAAACTGCAATCTAGCCGATGGCATCAGCCTAATCGACCCCTGTTCTCCTTTCAAATCCTCGACACTGAGATTCCAAGGAATTTCAGACCGCCTCCATTCAAGACAAAGAATGGGGGGAGTGATCCTGATGATCACATGGAAGGGTTCAAAATCTCATGATGATTCACAGCGCATCGTTTCATATTCTATGCCGCGCGTTCCCATCCACCCTGCGTGGTCCCGCACGAGAATGGTTCTCAAAGCTCCCCCCAGTTCTGTTTTCTCATCGACCAGCTCGAGGCAAACTTTCTATCTCACTTCGTGACCAGTCGGAAGTTCGAGAAGACGAGTGTCCCTTCTGGACCTCAAGCAGAAGGAAGGAGACTCCCTTCGGGAATTCGTGCAGAGGTTCACTACCGAGGCTAGGTCGGTCTCTTCTCTTGACTCTAGCATCGCGTCCGCGGCCTTCTGACACAATGTTCGCCACGGCCAGTTGAAAGTATCATTGTCCAAGAAACTGCACCTTGATTTTCCCGACATTCTCATTAGGGTCGAGAAGTATCCGAGCCGAGGAGGCTCTGCACCCCGATGGCCTGAAAGAAACTCCAGCCAAGGGAAAGAGGAAAACTGAAGACTTCTTCCTTCAGTATTCCTTTCATCTCAATTTCCAAGCCTCCAACAATGAGGCATAATATGAAGCAATGATCGCCGGTCTCACCCTGGTCTACAAGGCAGGGGCAAGACGAATACGGGCCTTTAACGATTCCCAGCTCGTGGTCAATCAGATCACCAGGGATTATGAAGCATGTGACGCTCAGATGGTCCAATACTTGGCACGCGTGAAATAGCTCTTGTCAGTCTTCGAATACACGGTGGTCGAACGCATCCTGAGAGAACAAAATAGTGAAGCTAACTCCTTCTCCAAACTTGCCTTGTCATCCTTCGAAGGCTTAGATCACACTGTTCTAGTCGAGGTTCTCCTTAAGCCTAGCATCGAGAACCCCAAAGTATTTTGCCTTAATCCTGGTATACAAGCTGGGACGTCGATGGATTCCATCCAAAAGTTCTTGGCAGAAGACAAAATCCCATAGGACCCGGCCGAAGCGAGGAAGATAAGGATCTGATTAGAATGGTTCGCATGGATCGACGAGGTGCGCTTCAAGCGCTCATACACTAAGGTGAATGGGAGACTATATCAACGAAGTCTAAGTCCCGAGGAAGCCCAATACGCCTTGGAAGACCTACACGGTGGAATTGGGGGTGCTATATGGGCAGCAGGTCGCTCACGAGGAAAGTTCTCAACCACGACTACTATTTTTCGACCATACTGCAAGACGTCCAAGATCATGTGAAAAGGTGAGGTCCCTGCCAATGATTCACTTCGATCAAGCACATGCCACAAGCCGAACTCAAATTGCTGACCAGTCCGGCCCCCTTTGCCATGTGGGAGATGGACATAGTCGGTCCCTTTCCGAAGGCCACTGCCCAAAGGCGTTTCCTCATAATGGTCGTCGACTATTTTACCAAATGGGTCATGGCAGAACCCTTGGCAACATTCACAGAACATCAAGCCCAAAATTTTTTCTGAAAACACATCGTCTGTCGATTCGGGATCCTGTGCGTGCTCATCAAAGATAACATAACTCAATTTGCCCACAGAGGTTTCCAAAAATTCTACAGGGACCTCAGGTTTCGCAGCGCTTCTCATCAATATCCACTCCAGTCGAATGGCCAAGCTGAAAATGCCAACCGCCAAATTCTTGAAGGTCTTAAAAAGCAGTTGGACAAATCTCCCAAGGTGTTGTGGGTTGCCGACTGGCCGAGTGTCTTTGTTCGTATCGAACAACCAAGAGGATCCCGACGGGCGAGTCCCCTTTCAACCTAACCTATGGGACAGAGGCTGTCACCCCGCTGGAAATCGAACTCTCGTCACCTAGGGTCATGGGTTTCAGTGAAGAATCAAACTCGAATGATCTCAAGGCCATCCTGGACCTAGTTGACGAGGTCCGAGAGAAATCCATCATCAGGATAAATATCTATCAACAGTGGATTGAAAGGTTCTACAACAAAAAGATTCATCCGACCAACATCATGGAGGGTGACCTCGTACTCAGGAAGCTTGCTATTTCTGACCCTAACAAGAAGATAAAACTAACTCCGAACTAAGAAGGTCCGTACAAGGTCTCCCAAGTCGTACGCCCTGACATGTACCGACTTGAAGACCGGGGGTAGGATAGTCAATCGACCCGGGAACACAGAGCATCTTACCAAGTTCCATAAAGAACCCTAGGAACATTTGTGGTTGTAACAGGCATTACGCCTCATCCTTTTGTAATCGAGCTTGAAATAAGAGCAATGAAATTTCTTTTCAGAATAGATCAGAATGTGCCAGCTTTACTCTTAACGAGAGACTCCTCAATCTGTCAAGTTCTCGCCGTTCGGCATTGAACACTTACCTCGAGCTGGCCACTGGCTTTCATGATAAGCTAGGCCTCTCGGTGCTCAACTCTTAACGAGAGATTTCTCAATCTCTCACGTCCTCACCTCTCGACGTCGACTCTCAACCCCAACGAGGGATTTTTCAATCCCTCAAGTCTTTGCCACTCGGCGCTTGACAATTACCTCGAACTGTCTACTAGATTTCGCACTAAGCTATGCCCCCTCGGTGCTCAACTCTTAACGAGAGATTTCTCAATCTCTCACGTCCTCGCCTCTCGTCGATGACTCTCAACCCAAATGAGGGATTTTTCAATCCCTCAAGTCTTCACCGCTCGGCGCTCGACACTTACCTCGAGCTGGCTACTGGCTTTCGCATTAAGCTAGGCCCCTCGGTGCTCAACTCTTAATGAGAGATTTCTCAATCTCTCATGTCCTCGCCTCTTAACGGCGACTCTCAACCCAAACAAGGGATTTTTCAATCCTTCAAGTCTTCGTCGCTCGGCGCTCGACACTTACCTCGAGTTGGCTATTGGCTTTTGCACAAAGCTAGCCCTCGGTGCTCAACTCTTAACAAGAGATTTCTCAGTCTCTCACGTTTTCACCTCTCAGCACTGAATCTCAACCTAAACGAGGGATTTTTCAATTCCTCAAGTCGTCGCCGCTCGGCGCTCGACACTTACATCGAGCTGGCTACTGGTTTTCGCACTAAGCTAAGCCATCGGTGCTCAACTATCGACTAGAAATTTCTCAGTCTCTCATGTTCTTAACTCCCGGCATCGGATCTCAACCCAAACGAGGGATTTTTCAATCTCTCAAGTCCTCGCCGCTCAGCGCTCGACACTTTCCTTGAGCTGGCTACTAGCTTTTTCACTAAGCTAGACCCCGCGGTGCTTATCTCTTAACGAGAGATTTCTCGATCTCTCACGTTCTCGCCTCTCGGCGTCGACTCTCAACCCAAACAAGTGATTTTTCAATCCCTCAAGACTTCGCCGCTCGGCGCTCGACACTTACCCCGAGCTAGATACTAGATTTTGCACTAAGCCAGGCCCTCGGTGCTCAACTCAAAATGAGAAATTCCTCAGCCTCCCAAGTCTTCTCCGCTCAATGCTCGACACTTACCTCGAGCTGGCTACTGGCTTTCGCACTATGATAGGCCCTCGGTGCTCGACCCTAACGAGAAATTATCCAATCTCTCACATCCTCGCCGCTTGGTGTCGACTCTCCGCCCAAACATGAGACTTCTCAATCTCTTAAGCTCTCGCAGCTCGGATCCATGGTCAACCAGCGAAACAACAAAGGATAATTTTATTACAACATAAAGAAGTACATCAATATGGTTGGCAGAACCGAATGAAGAGTAATACAACTGAATTATACTAAGCATGAAAAACACATCTAATAAAATCTCGGTCTACACTTCCGTTTTGGGGGCCTTAGTACTGACGAGAACCAGATCAAGCCCAACACAATTCATTTTCTCACCAACAAGCACATCAGGGTCCCTAGGGGACGCTAAGGTGGACACTACAGCAACCAAACTCTGAGCATCACTAGCCTCAGCGGCTGCTCTAACCTCAGGGTCGAAGATGGACCCCCATTGGAGGGCCAACCAATTTCGAAGGAATGGTTCCGGGATCCTCCCATTCCGAGCATCACCCTCAATCGTTGATCTCCAATTCCTTCTCCATTATTACCTCATGAAGACACGACTCTGAAGAGGGGCGTTGAATGGAAGTGAGAGATCTCGAGCATCCGGACTCAGCGTCAACCAAACCTCGGTCGGAAATTGTCTTCTTCAGACGGGCCGATTCTAAAGTCAGTTCTTTCGACCTATTCATGAAGTAAGTTAGGGCTGCTTCCCGATCCCTAGCTTCTATGCGGTAGTGCACTGAATTGGCCTCCAGAGACTTCACACAATCTCTAAGACGATCAAGCTCGATGCAGCGATGGTCGGCCATCTGGTACACCTGAAAACAAAATCATTCAGAGCCCTATAGACTTGACTAAAATCACAAGAAACTTCTCAGCAAAAAAAAACCAAAAAGTTTCTTTCATTCGCTTGAAAAAACAGTACAAAAAGTGCGGTGGCCATTCCACGTTCGGAAAATACAAAGAAACATACACAACATAAAATGAAAGTAAGTTATTGGTGAGAGTGGAGCACCTCATCTTTCCCACTTCAGCTTCGGGGTCGACAGTCGGTTTCTCCTCCTCATCGCCTCTGGGGGTCGGCGAAGGCTCTTCGAAGTTCATCGAGTAATGGAAGACCTCAAGGTTGCACTGGGGGTACCGGCGAAGCACATGCTCGATCGCCCGATGGTAGGCTTTGTTTTGAGATCTGATCATCTTGTCCATTGCGACGACCCTCACCTCCTTGAACTTCTTCTCGATCTCCGCCTTCATCTCCTTCTTCCTACGAGCCTGACGCTTGGTCAAGGTGGTTAGCTCTGCCCGGAGCACGTTCGCAAGCCTTGGTGGTGTCGAAATGCAACTTGAGCTCCTTCATTCCACGCTCATAACACTGAACGTTCTTTACTTCGTGGTGGAGCTCCTGGGCATGCAGCCTTCACAACTGGGCTCCGGCCATCGGCGCCAGCAAGCGAGGGGCCAACACTTAGGAATTAGTAGAAGAAATGAAATGGAAGTTACAAAATTCACCAGTACTTTCCACCATCTCGGCCTGAGCCCATCTCATGTAACATGACTCGGTCGTCTCGGTCGAAAAGCCCTTCCGGTCACGTGGCATGGCCAGGTGCTCCACCACCTCAAATGCTATAGGCCATTAGGTTAGCAAATCTGATACTTCCATTGACCAGTCTGGGGCACAGTAGGAGCCCTGCCTCTCTGACCATCTCTCAGGCTGAGGGCATCAGGGGCAGGATGCCCTTTTATAGCAACTCAGCAACCTTGAGGTTGCTGGAACTCGGTACCGTCCTTGTCGTCGACCTCAGGGTTGCCCCTACCGCAGAAACCTTCAACTTTTTGGACCTCGGATCTGAAGTCCCCTCCGAGCCTCCGTAGGGAGGCCTCTTCAAGTGCTTCAGTGGTGGGGTAGCCTTCTTCTCCAACTGAGCCCTCCTCCGCTCAATCTCAGCGTCGTCCATTGCTGCAAAAGAATCAAAGTTGTGAGAATGAAGGAAAAAATTTATAAAGAAAAAGAAACAAAAAACATACAGGGATCGGTAGGGCTCAGTCTGATCCGGGCTAGGTGCCAGTCATGTAAGGTTTGCCAACGGATGCTTTTACCCCTAGCGAACCGTATTACTTCTTCCCACTCTTCTTCTGTAAGCTCCTTGTTCCTCGGAGGCTTAAGGTTTTGCCTATAGAAAGACGAAGTGGTCGGAATATCCCAGGGAGTTGGACTCTGGATGATAAAGTACTTATTCTTACGCCCCTTGAAGGAATCCGGGTGGCCATGAAAGATTCGGTTATGTGGCGGGGAGATGTAGTATATACACTCATGCACTGACGACGAACTAACACTAAGGGCGGCTCAAAAATACTTCAGCTTCAACGGCACCCCTTTCTTTTCGCTGAGCATGATGTAACACACCAACTGCTTTCAGAAGTTTGGACCTGTAACGCCCCGATTTTCATACACTGGGAAACCCTGACATAAGCCAGAAATCTTTTCCTTCAATTAGCCACAATACACAGAAAAATAGGAAATTTTAAAACTTTTATTGAATACAAAAATATTACAAGTCTGAATGTTATAAAACTGCAATACATTACATCAGTGTTACAATAATGCTATGCAAGCCCAAGTGTTACAAACTTTCAATAAGAATCACATCAGAGTATAATGAATAATACATAACACTTGGTACTTCACTTGGATGCTTTTTAACATAAATAAATTACAACATATATTACAATTAAAATAAAATCAACACTTTGTTTCTTTTGCCTTGAGTCCTCCTGAATCCTGTACCTATAGCTCTACAATCCAGTACCTGTAATTTTGCAATCCAGTACCTATTGAAGTGGGGATATCAGCACATATAGTGACGCTTTAAGGCTGATGACTAGCAGCAATTCTCAACTTTAAACAAACAGATTGAGGAAAAGAGAAACGTGTATATATAATTGATGTGTCAGTGTATGCTGTGACTTAGACTCTAATACAAGATAAACTAATGCAAGGTTGCTCTTATTCTAATGCAAGTAAGTCTCCGGAACAGTATGCGTCCCATACTACATATGCCCATAACAAGCTGTTTCTTTATATATAGGAATTTGAACCCGCGGCATGAATTCTACTCTTGTACTCAACCTGTTTCTGAAGATACAGCGTGACTGATGAGCTTGCAGACATGGTTAAGTCCCACCAATGCGGTACGCTCATGGTGTCTATGTTTGCCACTACTACCCGGCGTACCGGACCTCACTCAAAAATCTGACGAATGTAGGATATCCGTAGCGCAGGTTAGCTCGAAGCATCCCCTGTGGTGCCCTAGCAGATAGACCGTAGTCTATGGCTTGTTTGCCCTTCTTGATATAGAGCATGACAGAGTTCCAGGGGTCCATCCCCTAGCTCCGACAGAAATCGCTCCCGCCCTTATCATGGCACTTCAGAAATTAACAAACGAGATACAGATCCCGTGCTCCTAACTCGTGAGAAGGCACAGACCGTATCCCTTTGACAGGATGGGTACAACCAATAACACCACCTAGTATTGGCCTATAGAACAGATCGGATCATAAGGTATCACCCTTAATACCAACTCTTTCCCTTCAGCAAAAATGATAATAAATAAGTGTTAAATAGTAATAGCCATAAGTTACTACTCTAACAATGTCACTAACCCTAAACAACTCAAGAGATGACAACAGTACTTACCACAACATGCTAGATCTTAAGTTAGACTTCGCAAGATAACTCTACTAGGTGCTCAACCTAGACTTACCAGAATTCCTAAGGATCATGTTCATAGCCTATCGATCCAAGACCCTAGCAATATGAACGTATTTGCATGCCACTGCCCTGAACTTGGATTTCGTCTACGCTTCGGTCCGCAATCAACCTACACCGGTTAAGATCTGACGGTACACGAGGAGTGACTCGTCCACAGTCCCGTAGGAGTAAAATAAATACACGTCTTGATGGTCGATAGCCCCTAGGAGAATGATATCACCCTAAACGAGCACAATCTACGTACTAGCTAATAAGTTATGTACGAGTAAACAAAACACATACGAGCTAAACGAGCTGCGTATGAAACCAACAACTACGTACGAGTCAGGTGAGTTGCGTACGAGACAACCACATATCTACGAGCCAAATAAGCTACATACGAGATAGATGAATCACATAGAAGCAACATAAAGTCTTCTACCAATCTAGAAGCAAAGTAACATGCTCATTAGTAAAACTTGATCTTTTATAATTAGAAGCAACAGAAGAATCTTCTAACAGTCTAATATAAGCATACTATTAATGAGTACACAAAAGCGACATAAAAAGTCTTCTAACAATCTAGAAGCAACTAGTGCCGCGTTTATCGGAATTCGAAAAAATTAAGCATTTTAAAAAGGTGAGAACATCTACTACAACTCTCTAGTTGAACACTTTTTCAGATTCGGTAAGAAACCCAAAATCCGGTCCGTTAAACACCATTTCAAACAATAACAGTACAGCCAAAAACTAAAACTTTCCAAGCTCATAACTTTTGCTATACTTGTTGGAATTTAACGAAATAGGACATTTTGAAAAGGTGAGAAAATCTACTACAACTCTCTAGTTGAACACTTTTTCAGATTCCTTATGGAATTCAATTTTCCGTCCCTTGAACACAATACAAAGACAACGAAAGACAGCACAAACTGAAAACTTGTAAAGCTCACAACTTTTGCTATACTTGTCGGAATCTAACCAAATTATATAATTTGGAAGGGTGGGAACATATATTGTAACTCTCTAGTTGAACACATTTTCAGATTTCTTATGGAATTCAATTTTCCGTCCCTTGAACACACGCAAAAATTAACCAACAGCAGATTTCTTAACAAAAAGCTGAAATTTGAAAGCTTGTAACTTTTGCTCTACTTGTCGGAATATAACGAAATTATACAATTTGGAAAGGTGGGAACATATACTACAACTCTCTAGTTGAACATTTTTTCAGATTCCTTATGGAATTCAATTCCCCATCCTTTGAACACACGCAAAAATTAACCAACGGCAGATTTCTTAACAAAAAGCTGAAACTTTGAAAGGTTGTAACTTTTGCTCTACTTGTCGGAATCTAACGAAATTATACAATTTGGAAAGGTAGGAACATATTCTACAACTCTCTAGTTGAACACTTTTTCAGATTCTTTATGGAATTCAATTCCTCGTCATTTGAACACACGCAAAAATTAACCAACAGCAGATTTCTTTTTGATGCTCGCTGTTTTGGGGAAACGATTTGTTTCACCCATCAAATTAAACCAAAAAATTCTATAAAAATTAGAACATGATAATAATACATACAAGAACCTCTCTAATTAATTTGGACTCAAGATTTCAACTTTAGCATAGGCAATTATTTCTAACCCTAAAACTACAAAGATTGAATCTTTATGTTTTATTTTTGTGTTCTACCACTTCAATCTTGTATGCCTTTTATTCTAGTCCACATAAACAATATGCACATGATTTAGTCCAAGTTTTTAACAACAAACAACAATAAAAATAAATAAACAAGGCATAAAAGTAGAGAAACCCCCACCCAAATCGGTTGGAAGAACTAGCCTTGCCCTTCTCCTCCTTGCTCCTTGTTCTTGCTTCTCCTCCCAAGAACATCCTCAAATGAACCCACTCTTTTCTTTTGATTTGATCTCTCTTTCTTTTCTATTTTTCTCAATTTTTTTCTAATTAAAACAAGTAGAAGAAATATAAGAGAGAAAGAGAGAGAGTGAGAAGAGATGGAGAGAAAATGAAAGAGGGCTTTTGCCCTTTTGTGTGTGGCCGGCCAATCTTATAGGAGAGGGAGAGAGCATGTAGTAGAGAGAGAGCCAAGTGTCTCTCTCTTTGTGGGTTAACAAATAAATATTTTATTTGTAAATTAAAATTGCAATCAACACCCAATCTAATCCCCACCCTTCATTTGATCATGATGGATCAAAAATAAAAGGTATTTACCCAAAATCACATACTACATGATTTTGTACAAACGTACGAAATCGATACAGTACATATACGTACATATATCTGTCTATACTGATAATTTTTATTAGTTAAAACAAATCTCTACTGAAAATATCTTAATTCAAAAATAATAACAAAAAATAATTTATTACCAGCTCAAAAAATTTCAGTACCAATTTGATACAATACGGATGTATACAGACTGGTGTGTATATATATATATATATATATATATATATATATATATATATATATATATATATATATATATATATATATATATATATATATAATGTCTATTAGTCAAACCGGGTAATATCCAAAAAAAATATTTCAATCCCGAAAATTAAAAAAAATAATAATAAAATAATATTTTTTAATATCAGCCCAAGATTTTACAGACATTTTCTCAAAAACCCATTTTACAGGATTTTGTACAAGTGCACAAAACCGATACAATACCTATATATGCTTACTAGTATATATTCACAGATAAGTTTTTATTAGTAAAACCAAGAAATTTCGATAAAAATATTTTAATTTTAAAAAATAATTATAATACAAATATAATATCTGACCAGGAAATTACAGGATCGAACCACATGGGACTTAGACTAGTACACTTCAAGAACTCCTTCACAAACGGGTGCAAGGGCACCTCATCCCTGAGTCGAAGGCATTGACCGGAAACATGAAAAACCATTTGGAAAGGGTGTCGGGAGGTCGGATCCCAGGGTTTGGTACCATTAACTCATACTCCGAGGGGATGAAATATCTCGCCCGTATCAGGGGAAGATCGATGCTCGCCATTGAACTCTGCTCTTCATCAATCTTCAGCTTTGGTCGGCTCGGAGAAGAAGGCTGCACTCCATACCAAACATTGTCTTCAAGATCATTCGAGTACATCCTAATTGAACCTGGTTGCGGAGGTGGGAAACGTCCAACCCTTGTTTTGGGAGGAACTCGGGTGTTGTCTCGGGACTGTCTGGGAGGGTCCACTTTAGCTTAGTCCTTCGAGCGACCTTCGGAGCAAATGGCTCAATTTGGGGCCCCGGTGAATCATCACCCACTCTCTCAATACCCTCATCCTCTTCTCCATCTCCTTCGCTCTCGTTATCAACCTCCCCTCCACCAACCGCTTCCACCTCTACGATGTCGTCCTCAGAATCGCTCGACTCTACTACGAAGGGTTTGCGAACCGTAGCAGCACTGGATTGTATACTTTTGCTCCCTCCTCGAATGCTGCCTAGTCTGAGGAATCGCTGATGGGATCAGCTCCGCCCCGGCCAGACATAGAGGTCGAATTTTAAAATTACTAACCTATTTTGTCGTGCATAATATTAAAATTACTAACCTATTTTGTCGTGCCGAAGAAACTACAGCCGGTAACTGGAAAGTATTTGGAGAGAGAAACTCTGGAGTTAGAAAGAGAGAGTGCAAGCTGAAAAATGAGATGGGGGTGGAGGCATATATAAGCAAGGGAGAAAATGCCTCGAAACCCGCAAATCAATCTCAACCTTCTGATCTTGATCAAACGGTTGATGAGATTTTGATGCCTCATTTTCTGCAAACCATGACATTATATGCTCACATGGAGCACACGTGCCTACAACGGTTGAAATTTTGATGCTTGAAATTTCGAAGTTTTAGTCTCCACGTGCCATGATGTCCTGTGCTCACGTGGAGTACACGTGCCAACGAAGGATGAAATTTTGACTCCTTGACTTTCACAGACCATGACGTCACGGGTCCACGTGTTGAACACATGCCAACTATTTCCAAAGTTCTCAAAAGAAATCTCACAAGTCTATCATGCTCGACGCTCGGCATTAACTTCGAGCTAGCGACTGGCTTCCTCACAAGCCTATAACGCTCGATGCTCGACATTAACTTTGAGCTGGCTACTGGATTCCACACAAGTCTATCACACTCAGTGCTCAGCATTAACTTTGAGCTAGCTACTGGCTTCCTTAGTCTATTACGCTTGACACTCGACATTAACTTTGAGATGGCTACTAGATTCCACATAAGCCTACCACTCTCAATGCTCAGCATTAACTTTGAGCTGACTACTAACTTTCTCACAAAGCCTTCTGCACTCGATGCTCGACGCTCGACGCTCGACGCTCGACATTAACTTCGAGCTGGCTACTGGCTTTCTCACAAAGCCTTCCACCCTCAATGCTCGAAACTCAAAATTAACATCGAGCTAGCTACTTGCTTCCTCACAAGCCTACAAAGCTCGACGCTCGACGCTCGGCATTAACTTCGAGCTGACTTCTGGCTTCCACACAAGCCTACCACTCTCAACGCTCGACATTAACTTCGAGCCGGCTACTGACTTTCTCACAAATCCTTCCACGATCGACGCTCGATGCTCGGCATTAACTTTGAGCTGGCTACTGGATTTCTCACAAAGCCTTCCACAATCGATGCTCAACGCTTGGCATGAACTTCGAGCTGGCTACAAGCTCTCCCACAAAATGCTCGACGCTCGGAGCTTGGTATTAACTTCGAGTTGGCTACTGGCTTACTCACAAATTGCTCAATGCTCGACGCTCGACATTTACTTCGATCCACGCACTGGCCTCCTCGATCGACGCTTGGCATTAACTTCGAGCTGATTACTAGCTCTCTCAAAAAATGCCTACCACGCTCGATGCTCAGCATTAACTTCAAGCTTACGCTCGACGCTCCGCATTAACTTCGAGCTAGCTAATGGCTTTCCCACAAAATCTTCCACGCTCGACACTCGATGCTCGGCATTAACTTCGAGCTGGCTACTTGCCCCTCACAAAGCCTTCCATGATCGACTCTCGACGCTCGATGCTCAACATTAACTTCGAGCTAGCTACGAGCTCTTTCATAAAACACCTTCCACGCTCGACGCTCGCCGCTCGATGCTCCGCATTTACTTCGAGCTCGCTACTAGCTCTCTCACAAGAAGCTACGACTGGCGCTTGAACACCCTATCTCTAAGCATCGCATCTCAGAGGGTCGGAGCTCGGTATCACGCCGCTCGGCCTTGGACCCATTTCACTCCATGGGGGGACTTTCAGCTCTATCCTGGAATGAGCTATCAGATAACCTTCTCATGAGATCGGATTACTCCTCAACGGCTGGCACATACAACCCTTTAGGAGTGGGGAGCCTATGATGTGGATAAAAATCCAGTTCAATTTGACCATCTAATCCTTTCAGGATCGGCAAATTCTCAAAAATCGGATCTGGTTATTGTTGTGCGCTTTCTGCTAGTCCAGCCCA
The DNA here is from genome assembly GCA_017893485.1 of Hemerocallis citrina. Classification (NCBI taxonomy): domain Eukaryota; kingdom Viridiplantae; phylum Streptophyta; class Magnoliopsida; order Asparagales; family Asphodelaceae; genus Hemerocallis; species Hemerocallis citrina. The sequence goes on along the minus strand of CM030363.1, from coordinate 250,761,021 downwards.
CCAAATAGGCCCAAGAGGGAGGGTCAATCCGGCCTATTAAGGTTAGGGTTGACCACTCTCTGCCTATAAATACCAGACCCCTCCTCCCCATTCCAAAGGTAATCAACTTTTCTCCACCTCAACCCTAACTTTTATTTCTTTCCAGTGACTGACTAGATCGTTGGAGGTTCTGCCGTCGGGATCTCCCCGGTATTTCTAGGCGCTTTGCAGGTACTCAGGACGGCCAGCTAACAGCAGCTCCCCCTCTCCAACTCCACACAAAATACCGATCTCAGATCCAGATCTGTGGCTGAGATCTGTTTCATACATGTTGCTTCCACTACAAATTACTAGAACTCATATCTGTTGCTCCCACCTCAAAATCAACAACATCAGAATTCTAATTGAAACTGAAGAAGTAGAGTTGTCCCAAGAGCACAAAGAGCTGGAGCCTCTCAGGGATGGCCCTAAGTTCACTGCAGCCCAAGGCAAACTCCCGACATGAGGCTCCATACATAACTTTTATTTTTAAAAAAAGTTGGTAAAAAAAATTTTGGTAATTTTTTCTGTACATTTCTAAAAAAACCGATATATCATATATATAGGGGGAAAAAATATCATATAAAACTGAAAGAATAAAGAAAAAAAAATTAAATTAAAGTCTAATCTATCAAATTTTTAACTTACAAAAATACTAATTTATTATGTTAAGCCCAAATATACCAATTTAAGGCATAAAAACACAAATCATGAAATAAAACATTAATTCGAAATGACAAAATCCTAGCTTGAGGCTCGCAAGTCGCAACTCACAACAATCAACCAATCAATCAATTTGAAACCCTAGCTTACAGTTCTACTGTTTTACAATACTGTAAGTCTACAACTCTATAAGACTACAACTACAACTCTACAAGTTTAGAATCAAAAGTCCGAAAAATCCCAAATAAATAAATTTTCCGGCCCAAGAACTAATTATAATAATAAAAAAATAAACGCCCAAAAATTTTAATTTAGGGAGCCCTGAACATATTGCAATTTAACATTACGTACAAAATACGTATATATATTTATAAGGAAAACAAAATTTGGGAGCCCCTAAAAATGTTTTTAAAAAATCGGGGGCGAGCAGCCGCCTCTCCAGCCTTTACCTTGGGGCTGGCCATGGAGCCTCTAAATGTCGCTGCACATATAGGAGTATTATGCAGGAGAGGTGGGATGCAGATGGATGGCCCCCTCAATTGTGACAAGAAAGGGGTCTCGAGATTGTCAAAGGAAATGAAAGCAGCATTGAAGAAGGTCCAGCGAAGTTGAAGGCTAGGAAGAAGACTTCATTTGCCAAGTGAAAGCTTACACTGACAAAAAACTTCAGGATCTCACCAGAGGGTAATGTGCCAAGGAATTCACTATGAGACAGGCTCAAGAGCAAATTGAAGGCATCCTTAAGATGGAGAAGCATGCATCACTACTTTTAAGCCGACTGTCAAAATTGTTGAAAGTTGTCAAGCTTATTTGAACAAAGAAGTAAAATATGTTACGCAATGTGGCCATGGACATGTGTAAGGCATGAGGTGTAGTCAAATTGGGTGGCTCACCTAATTTGACACCAACTCATGCCTTACACATTTTTCATGGCATATTTTATTTAGAACTAGGTTTGTCCGTTGACACGTGCCTACGGCACGTCTTCGGAACGGTGCACCTTGTTTGCTCGTATAAAATAGTTTTGGATGTCCAGCAAATTAATTGAAGTAACAAACATATTATATGAGAAACTTTTGGGAGTCCAGCAAAAAACATATTATATGATTTTTTTTGAATTATTTTAAAGTTTTTAAACTTTTAAATTTTTAAATTTTTAAATTTTTTTAGTTTTTAAATTTTTAATTTTGTAAAAAATTTTAAAAATTTTATTTTCTTAATTTTTTGAATAGAAGAGGGAGGGAGAGAGAGAAAAAAATAATAATAATTAAATAAATATAGGAGTTGTTTTGGGTGGGGTTGAGTTTTGGAGGGAAACTTTTTTTTTGGGGGGGGGGGGGGGGGGGGAGAGAATATGTTTTGTGAGGTTAGATCTAGGCCTTTGATTTTTTAGGGGATTGAAGGAGAGCCACCTGATAGCTTTCTTTGTGTTTTATTATGTAGATAAATAAAAGAGAGAAGTGAGAGCTGCAATAATATATGAGAATAAAAGTGAGAGTGATTGTTGTAATCTTTTATTATTAAAAAATTAATACAAGTGTATACTCTTCATTGTGATTTAGCCCATCAAAATCTCTACTTTCTTCCAACAAAACCCCAGCCCGGCTTTTGAAGAAGAAATGGGCAGTTGTGGAAGAAAATGAATCTTCTAATCCAGTGGAAACAATCATTACTACAGGAAATAAGCGTCTGAAGCTTGTCGAGCTGGAAGAAAGTGTTGACTCTTGTTGACTCCTAGTTTGGTGTGCACAAAACGTGTCCATAAATACTAATAAGTTTGAATTGAGTTATTCAGATTTTCAGGATCAAAAATTATCCATAAGAGATTCAAAAATATTCAAAGAAGGAAAGTAATAAAGAAAGATTGAGAAATCAAGCAAAAGAAGAAGATATTCAAAAAGAAGAGTTGATTGATTAATGTCCAAGAAAGCTATCAAGACCAGCTGCTATCATTCCATATTTGTGAGATTTAAATATGTGTAAAATTGATTGATTGATTGATTAGTTCCTTTGGTAAAAATATAAAGTGGATTCGATATGAAAAGTGCGATACCAGTCGACCGCACCTCATGACGGTCGACCTCATCGCAGTCAACTGCAACTCTCGGTTGCGTAAGAAGCAGTCGACCTTTTATCTCTCTACTTTACGTCAGAGAGCTGAACGGTTGACTGCACCAAGATTGCGGTCGTTCGCACTTTGCGCTGTTCACATTTTCGAAATGTATCGTTTCCAATTTTGATCGATACACTTTCCAATCTATTTAATTGGCCGAGCCCAATGAGTATTCTTCACCAATTACTCCAGAGAAAAATCTTCTGAACTAATCTTTCAACAATCAATCCGAGTGTGTGTGATAAATTTTATATTCTTCAATCAGGATCATTTAGGATCTTGAGTTTTTCTTTTCTTCCACTTCGGTGAGATTGACGGGACTTGTGTTAGAAGTCCTGTGGGTATAATAGGTCTTTCGGCCTGAATCCGAAAATCACTGTACACAGATTTTGAGTATAGTGGAACGCTTGTGGCGGAGAATTGCTACAAGTAGGAGGTGTGGACGTAGACATGGGGGTCGAACCACGTTATATCGCTGCGTCACTTGTGTTATCTGCATTTGCTCTTCTTAACTCTTTTATTTACTCTTCATTTTCATTAATTTTTTTTAATTCTGCACAATCACCCTATTCACCCCCCTAGGGTGATTAACAGTGGTATCAGAGCGAGGTGCTTATCAAAAAGCTTAAAAGCTTAAGCAAAAGGTCCAATGGCCGAAATCCCTCCTCCCAAAAACATGTACTCATCGAAGTCATTCGTCTCCAATGGGACAAGCCTTACACGCTCACCATTTTTTTATGAAAAATGCTATGATGTTTGAAAAGTTCGTATGTCTCATTTTCTACAGATGCTTGGAGAAGAAGTATGCAATGTGTGCATCAATAAAACAGATATTCCAATCAGCGACAGAAAGACAGCTTTCACAAAAGCGGAGCTGGCTCTCAAGATAGAAAATTCCAAAGTCATGACGGCTCTCTATGCAGGGTTGAATAACGAAGAACTAATGCGATGCGGACAAAACTGTAAGACAGCATACGAGATCTGGAACAACATGCTTAAGCGGCATGAGGAAACCGCTTTTGAGGTAAAAGCTAAAGTTAATTTATATTTTTATAAGTTTGATGTGTTTCGCATGTTGCCAGGAAAAATGTGGATCAAATGCTCGCCCGTTTTGATATCATTGCCCACGAACTTGAGAGCTTAGGTAAGGAGTTGGATGATGACCGAAAGGTTGGAAAACTCATAAGCTGTCTCACACCAGAGTGGGATGTAAAGGCTGCTGCAATGAGGGAGATCCTCGAAGAAAAGGGTTTCGACTACTACACATTCCAAGGAAAGCTGAAGACATACAAAATGGAAATTTCAAAAACTAAAAGATACAGACAAAATATCGGGATTGAACCAAAAAACGAATAGAAAACCATTGCACTAAAAGCAGAAAAATCCCGACCATCAAAAGCAGATTCAGATCGCGAGGAGTCAGATGAGGACATTGCCTTATTAACCAAGAAATTTCGTAAGTATCTCAAACATAAAAAATATGGCAGGTACCAAGGAGAAAAGGAGAAAGATAAAAATGACGTATGATATAATTGCAAGAAGCCTGGACACATCCATACAAATTGTCTCGTCTCACAAGACAGGAATAGGAACTACTATCGCTCAAACCAATGTCTAAAAAAGAAGGCGTTGAAGGCAACATGGTTAGACTCCGATTCAAGTGAGGGAGAGCAAGGCTACGATGATGTCGGCTTCATGGCTCTTGAGAATGGTGAGGTGCAATCACCATCTCAAGAAAAGGTAATAGAAGAACCCACCTATGATGAGCTAGTAGACATGTGTAATGGTTTAAAAGACTATGCTAAGAAATTAAGTCGTGAACTTAGGTAATATAAACAAATTCCAAATGAAACACATGACTCTTGCATTGCAAAAAATCAAAAACTGAAAAATAAGAATGTCTTGATCTTGGAAAAATTTGAGTCATTTAGAAAATATCATGATGTATTGCTAGAGGAAAATAAACTTTTAAAATAACAAATTCGAGAGTCCTTAGCAACACATGATGATCACTTAAAAGAAATTCATGAGAAATCTGTTTATATCGCCAAACTCACAAATAATTTAAAAGAATGCAAAAGGAAATTTGATGAGGTAGTGGAAGGATGTAATGAAGCTTTTGAACAAAATAGGATTCTTGATGCTACATTAGACACTCTTCGTTGGAATACAAAAGACGATGAGATGACTAGAAAAAGATTATGTAAAAGAGTAACTGAGCTTGAAAAAATTATGGAAAAATATGAAGGGCCCAGTTATCTTATTACAAAAAATTCAAAATCTTATCATGATAATCGAGTGCTTGATTACGAAGAGCCAATACACCATCAACAATGTAAATCATCATGTCATACACACTTGCACAATCTCCAACATAATCATAAACCAACTCAAAACTATATAAGTGTGCATGATTCAAAACATAGTCGTATCACATATCATTACTGCTGTAGATTAGAACATATTTCATATAATTGTTTATTAAAAATGAATACTAATTTTGTGTGGATAAAAAAGGATATAAATGCATGTTCAAAACAAACTTAGGCACGCAAAATTATACCTACTAATCTTGATGTAGGTACCTCGGCGTATCAAGACTAGAGATCGGTGGTACCTTGATAATGGATGCTCAAATCATATGATAGGTGACAGTAGATACTTTACATCACTATTAAGGGAAACAGGGAAGGACATCATCTTTGGAGATAATAGCACTGGTCAAACCATTGGTAAAGGAAAAATAAACTTTGGTTCCCCATGCTCCATTGAGGATGTTCTATTGGTAAGAGGTTTGAAACATAATCTAATTAGTGTCCGCCAATTATGTGATAAAGGTTACACCGTTACTTTTGACAAAAATACATGCACTGTACTGGATATCAATAAATCTTGTTTACTTCTCGCTAATCGATGTAACAATATTTATGTTATAAATTCTAATGAATTAGCGCAGGAAAATATGAGGTGCTTTGTTGCAAGAAATGAGGATTGTTGGTTATGGCATAGAAGACTTGGACACACGGCAATGGACAATCTCAACAAACTCGTAACTAAGGAGCTTGTAAGGGGAATCCCTAAAATCAAATTTGAGAAAGATAAACCGTGTGAGTCATGCCAATTTGGTAAGCAAACTAAAAGTTCTCACAAACCCAAGAAAATGGTATCAACTTCTAGACCCCTTGAACTCTTGCACATTGATCTTTTGGACCATCACGAACACGTAGTAATGGAGGTGCACGATATGCCTTTGTAATTGTTGATAATTATAGTAGATTTACTTGGATTGTCTTTTTGCCATAAAAAGATAACACATTGTATGTATTTCAAAAATTTTGTTGAAGAGTGGAAAATGAGAAAACCCTCACCATTGTCACTATTCGTAGTGATCATGGTGGAGAATTTCAAAACGAACTTTTCACCTCATTTTGTGACAAAAAGGGAATAAAACATTAGTTCGCTTGTCCTCGCACTCCCCAACAAAATGGGGTTGTTGAAAGAAAAAAATCGATCTCTTCAAGAAATGTCCTGAACCATGCTTAGTGAAAAAGATTTACCTAAATTATTTTGGGCGGTGGTTGTCAATACAGTTTGTTATACAATTAACCAAGTAATCATTAGAAAATATCTTGAGAAAACTCATTTTGAACTATAATATGGCAAAATTCCCAACTTAAGTTACTTTCGCGTCTTCGGATGTAAAGTGTTTATTTTAAATACTCTTGATAATTTGAGAAAATTTGATCGTAAAAGTGATGAAGGTGTATTCTTAGGATATTCTTTTAGTAGCAAAACATATCGTGTATTTAATAAAAGAAGATGCACAGTTCAGGAATCCATTTTTGATGAAACTAATCCCTACACCAAAGAAATACTGCATGTTGTTGATGATGATGAGACAGCTGTTTGGGTTGAAAAGAAACAGGTTCACATTGAAGAAGACCCAAATATGAATGCTCAAAATCAAAAATCGCATCAAGATGAAGATGCATCCAAATCGCAAATAGAAGAGATGCCTACACAACAAATTGATACCATAGAATATGAACATGTACAACATCAAATCTCCACAAGTGAAAGGCGTCCTGCATGGAAAATCATATCTAGCCATCCACCAACTCTTATACGAAGCGATATGTCAAAAGGGGTAACCACTCGCACACAAGCTCAAAATTTTATGTGTTTAACCGTTTTCGTTTCCATACTTGAACTTAAGAATATTAAGAAGGCCTTGCAAGATAATGACTGGATCATGGCAATGCAAGAAGAAATTAATCAATTCGAACGGAATCAAGTATGGAGACTTGTTCTTAGACCTCATAATAGAACTATACTTGGAACTAAGTGGGTGTTTAGGAACAAGTTAGACGAATCCGGATCAATCACTAGAAATAAGGGCCATCTTGTTGTCCAAGGTTATAACCGACAAGAAGGTGTAGATTTTGATGAAACTTTTGTACCTGTTGCATGGCTTGAAGCCATTCGTATCTTACTTGCATTTGCCGCTTATATGGATTTTACTCTCTTTCAAATGGATGTTAAAAGAGCATTTTTAAGTGGTTTTATTTCAGAAAAAGTTTATGTTGCACAACCACCTGGATTCACTAATCCTACACACTCAAACTATGTATTTCGTCTTGATAAAGCATTGTATGGTTTGAAGCAAGTTCCTCGAGCTTGGTATGAACGACTAAGTTCATTTCTACTTCACATAGGTTTTTCTAAAGAAAAAGTAGACACTAAACCATTTATAAAACATGTTTCTAAAGATATTTTAATCGTTCAAATTTATGTTGGTGATATTATATTTGGATCCACTAATGAAAATCTTTGTAAGGAATTCTCAAAGCAAATGCAGGATGAGTTCGAAATGAGTGTGATGGGAGAACTAACTTATTTTCTTCGGCTTAAAATACACCAAAGAAATGATGGCATCTTTATAAATCAATCCAAGTACGCAAAGGAACTAGTCAAAAAGTTCGGACTTGAAAATGCAAATGAGTACAAAACACCTATGGCCACTACTACTAAGCTTTCAAAAGATGAATCTGGTAACAATGCTGATATTTCTACTTATCGAGGTATGATTAGTAGTTTACTTTTGTAACACCCCGTAATTTTCAAAGAGTAATAATATGTAATATATATATATATATATATATATATATATATATATATATGAATAGTTGGCTGTTTGGTAAAAAGAGAGTGGCATGGTTTGTAAATAATGTGGTGTTGAATAGTAGTGGGGGGCCCACAGGTGACGTCATTAGGGTGACATGGAACGGGGGCCCACAGGTGACGTCATTAGGGTGACATGGAACGGGGGCCCACGGGGCTGTGCACGGGAGAGAAGAGGGGAGTTTGAGTGTGGGATTTGTCCCACATCGGAAATCAAACTAGAATATAATATTAATAAATAACATTGCTTATGATCAAGAGTCACCAATCCGGTTAACCACATTTTGAGAGACAGCCTGTGGTAGGCAGTTGTACTATACTATAAATAATTTATCTTCTAAATTGTATAAATTGTCCGAGCTAGGGGCAGGGGCGTTACAACTTTATATTACTGCATCTCGTCCATATATTATGTTTATGTGCACGTTTCCAATTGTGTCCAAAAGAATCGCATTTGGTTGTCGTTAAGCGTATCATTCGATATCTCAAAGGCACACTAAATACTAGACTTTGGTACCCAAAAAAAAAAAAAAAAATCTCTTGTAGGATTCTCTGATGCAGATTATGCTGGTAGCTTAACAGACAGAAAAAGCACTAGCGGCACATGTCACTTCTTGGGCAACTGTCTTGTCTCATAGGCATCTAAAAAGCAAAATTCTGTAACTCTCTCAACTGCCGAAGCTGAATATATTGCCGCAGGATCTTGCTATGCGCAGCTACTATTGATGAAACACACTCTAGAGGACTACAAGGTATTTTTTGATCACATTCCAATTAAATGTGATCACACTAGTACTGTTCATATGACAAAGAACTCTGATCAACACAGTCGCACTAAATACACTGATATTTGATGTCACTTTATTAAAGACCATTTTCAAAAGGGAGATTATTCTTGAAAATGTTTCTACTGATTCGCGACTTGCAGATATTTTTACCAAACCTTTAGATGAAAAACGATTTCATTTTTTGAAAGGAGAACTAAATGTCATTGATATCTCAGCTAGAAATTTCATTTTGGTCGACTGAACGGGTGACTATACGCCTGTAAGGGTGTACAGTCGACTGCACGGTCGACCGGTTTACTCTCGGGTAAAAATCAATTTATACTTTACTTTCAAAATGTTGGCTTTCAGTATTTGCAGTCGACCGGCCTATCCCCTATCTCATCCTTTTGTCTTTACAAGATAAACGGTCAACCGTGCTGTCAACCAGTTTGTTTTCTGTGATACATTGTGTTTTTGAAATAGGAGTGCGGTCGACCGGTTTGCTCTCTGGAAAAAATTTTTGCCTGGTTGGTTTTGCGGTCGACCGGTTCTCTTTCTGGTTACAAGTTGAAATTTTTTTAACTCTCCACTAATTTTTCCTATAACCTCAATTTTTTGAAATTCGTTCTTCTTATCCCTGCTTCGCATCTGTATTGGGAAAATCTCAAATCTATGATATCATGAAGAGCTCTCCCTGTATATCAAAGATTCTCGCTATCAACGGTATCATGTAACTAGATTTTCCTTCTTTTTTTACAAATTCTTATCTCTCCAAACTTTATATCTCTTATTATGCTTATTGAAATTTTCTTTTCATTTACAAATAATTTTCGTGAGGAGTATTTTATGTGTCTTTTGCCCCCTTATTGGTGTGTTCCAAAAAAGGGGAGAATATTATGAATATTATGAATGCATGAAAGTGAACATAACTCAATAGTATTATGAATGCATGAAAGTAAACATAACTCAATAGCTTCTATTCTCCATGAAATAATAGATTAAAGGGGAGCATTTAGGGCTGTTCATCGGTGCGAAACCGAACTGAACCGAAAATAACCGAACCGAACCGAAATTTTTGGTTTGGTATATTTGAAACCGAAATCCGAACCGAAACTAATAAAATGTTCAAACCGAATTTTATCGGTTCGGTTCGGTTCGGTTAATAACCGAACTAATTAAACTTTTTAGAAGTTATTCAATTTTGAATTTTATATGTGATTTTGAATGAAAAAATCATTATTCAATATTCAATACATTAGAATTTACAAGTTACAAATGAATACAATTATATAAGGTTACAATTTACAATTTAAAATTACACGTTTTTATAATACTTGTTGCATTTTGCACTTGCACAAGCACTCAAGTATAGCTGCATAATCACTTGCACAACTGCAGAGGAGTGGAACTGTTACAGCTGTATAACTGGCACTGCACTTGCATAAACACTTGCACAAGCATTTTGCACTTGACAACTCAATCCTGCACACATACTTGATACTTGAATAGACATGTAGATTAAGAGTGCATTTTGCACTCGCACAAACACTCAAATCATATCTTAGTCTGCACTCAAATAATTTGTATTTTGCACTTGCACAAGCATTTTGCACTTGACAACTCAATCCTGCACATACTTGAATAGACATGTAGATTAAGACTTTAGAGTTAGCAACAAAATAATCAATCAATCATAAAGCTCAGATAGGATTATTTCATCACTAGTCACTCCTACAAATATTTAATTAAATCATCAAAGAATCAGTGTGCAACTTCAGAAACATAATCCATCTCATCATCACTTTTAAAAAATAAAGGAAAATTGCAACTTCAATGACATAATTATACGTGTATTAATTAGTCAAAGAAAATTTTGAGCAATGGAAAATGTACTTTGTACTATGTTAGAAGAATACCGAACTCAACCGAACCGAAATTTGGAACTGTATAACGGCATTTTGCACTTGCACAAGCATTTTGCATTTGACAACTCAATCCTGCACATACTTGAATAGACATGTAGATTAAGAGTTAGCAACAAAATAATCAATCAATCATAAAGCTCAGATAGGATTATTTCATCACTAGTCACTCCTATAAATCTTTACTTAAATCATAAAAGAATCAGTGTGCAACTTCAGAAACATAATCCATCTCATCATCACTTTTAAAAAATAAGAAAAAATTGCAACTTCAATGACATAATTGTTGTATTAGTCAAAGAAAATTTTGAGCAATGGAAAATGTACTCTATACTATGTAGCAGGCACAACAATCAACTATACAGACTATTCAAGTATACTCATCAGAATTACATATAAATTCCATTTCCTGTCAAACTCAGTGGCTATTCAAGTATGTGCAGACTATTCAAGTGTTCTCAACTATACAGACTATTCAAGTATACTCATCAGAATAATATAAGTATGTGCATGTCTTTCTAATTGATTGATTATTTTGTTGCTAAATCTTAATGTACATGTCTATTCAGGTATGTGCAGGATTGAGTTGTCAAATGGAAAAAAAACTTGTGCAAGTGCAAAATGGAATTTATGCAAGTGCAATTATACAGTTCCACTCCTCCGCAGTGCAAACTGCAGCAGCTCTGCTTAAGTGCTTGAGTGCTTGTGCAAGTGCAAAATGCACTCTTAAGTCTTAATCTACATGTCTATTCAGGTATCAAGTCTGTGCAGGATTGAGTTGTCAAGTGCAAAATGCTTGTGCTAGTGATTATGCAAGTGCAGTTATACAGTTGTAACAAGTTATGATTGATTGATTATTTTGTTGCTAACTCTTAATCTATATGTCTATTCAAGTATGTGCAGGATTGAGTTGTCAAATGCAAAATGTTTTACACAATAATTACACTTCGCTTTCACACTTCCATCTAAGTCATTGATCTTAGTAAAATGAAGCCAAACTTCGGATCTGAATTTAATTGCTTTTCTAGTACTTTGTGAGGGTTGCATACTTGCTTCTACTCGGCTTAAATTATCAATGCTAATGGAATTTGAATCCTCATGACCCCTACTATTCTGTCTATCCATATCAAAATCCATACTAATAGTAGAAAAGTTCACAATTGACAGTACAGCAAGTCTTCGAATCAAATCTACCAATTTAAACCAAACAAAAGTATAAACCAAAACTTATTATTTTCTAGTTACAAATTTAAAATTTTAACACTTAGAAATATCAAGATTAATTTATACCTTAGCAGCTTAGTTTGAGAGGGAGAGGTACTGCGAGGAGCCGAGGACTAAGGAGAGAGTCGCGATGCGAGAACCAGGGGACTATAGGAGGGCGGTCGGGGGAACGACACTAGAGGAGGTCAGGAGGGATGGAGATCGAGAGTCGAGAGTCAAGAGTGCGAGGAGGCCAGGATGGATGGAGATAGAGAGTCGAGAGCCGAGGATGGAGATCGATTGAACGAGAGCCGAGAACGAGAGTCGAGAACGTCTAGGGTTAAAGGAATTGAAAATTGAGATAGAGGAATCGATCTGTGAAAGTTATCAGAGATGAGACTTGAGATGCCGAATTAATAGACTGAGAAGTCATTAATAGACTGAGAAGCTAGAACGTCTAGGGTCAAAGAATAGAGAAGTTGAGAAGTCATTTAGATTTAGCCGTTAGATCCCATTTACCCTAGATCCTAGGGGTAGAATTTATTTTGGTCCAAAAAAAGTTCGGTTTTTTGTTCGGTTCGGTTTATTTAGAAGCCAACCAAAAACCGACCCGAACTCTCTAAAAAACTCCGGTTTGGATCAAAACCGAACCGAAAAACCAAAAAACCGAACCAAATTGGTAAATTTCGGTTCAGTTCGGTTCGGTAATCAGTTTTAACCAAAGCATGAACAACCCTAGGAGCATTTACAAATCTCTCCTTACCTATGAAAAATTGTGTTACAGAAAGTACTCAATTCAGGGGGAGTATCCTTATGCCAAATTGTTTATTTTTTTAATTTCAATATTCAAATGCATGTTTTGTTCACACCAAAAGGGGGAGATTGTTGACTCTTATTGACTCCTAGTTTGGTGTGCACAAAACGTGTCCATAAATACTAATAAGTTTGAATAGAGTTATTCAGATTTTCAGGATCAAATAATATCCATAAGAGATTCAAGAGATTCAAAAATATTCAAAGAAGGAAACTAATAAAGAATGATTGAGAAATCAAGCAAAAGAAGAAGGTATTCAAAAAGAAGAGTTGATTGATTAATGTCCAACAAAGCTATCAAGACCAGCTGCTATCATTCCATATTTGTGAGATTTAAATATGTGTAAAATTGATTGATTGATTGATTAGTTCGTTTGGTAAAAACATAAAGTGGATTCGGTATGAACAGTGCAATACCGGTCGACCGCACTTCATGACGGTCAACCGCATCGCAGTCGACTGCAACTCTCAGTTGCGTAAGAAGCAGTCAACCTTTCATCTCTCTACTTTACGTCAGAGAGCTGAACGGTTGACTGCACAAAGATTGCGATCGACCACACTTTGCGATGTTCACATTTTCGGAATGTATCGTTTCCAATTTTGATCGATATACTTCCCAATCTATTTAACTGGCCGAACCCACTGAGTATTCTTCACCAATTACTCCTGAGAAAAATCTTCTGAACTAATCTTTCAACAATCAATCCGAGTGTGTGTGATAATTTTTGTATTCTTCAGTAAGGATCGTTTAGGATCTTGAGTTTTTCTTTTATTCCACTTCGGTAAGATTGACGGGACTTGTGTTAGAAGTCTTGTGGGTGTAATAGATCTCTCGATCTGAATTCGAGAATCACTGTACAAGGGTTTTGTGTATAGTGGAACGCTTGTGGCAAAGAATTGCTACAAGTAGGAGGTGTGGACGTAGACCTGGGGGTCGAACCACGTTACATCGCTGTGTCACTTGTGTTATCTGTGTTTGCTCTTCTTAACTCTTTTATTTACTCTGCACTTCATTTTAATTTTTTTTTTTAATTCGGTACAATCACCCTATTTACCTCCCTTAGGGTGATTAACAGAAAGTGGTGCAGTGGAACCACAGGCTACTAATTAATGAATGTCCTCTGGTGTTGGAGACAGAAGAATGAAGATCCTAAGTTGAAATGTCCTCTGGTGTTGGAGACAGAAGGATGAGGTTCTTGTCAGTTCACCCAGAAGTTTAGTAATCTGTTTTGGTCTTTTGTAATCCCCGCAAGTGGGCGTTCTGGTGGTATTGTATTACTATGGAAGAAGGAAATTAGTAATGTTTCAGTCTTTTGTATCCGTTGTTTTGTAATCCATGCAATGCTCTGGCAATCCCTTCTTTCTTTCTTATACTTATGCACCTACAAACTATCTTGCGAGATGAATTACCTGGATGGAGTTGGGCGTAGCCGCCAATTTAGACATTCCTTGGTTATCTGCTGGGTATCCAAAGTGGAGAAGAAACGAGTGGAGGAAGAAGATTGTGATGAAAAAAGAGGGAACTGTGAATTCAAAGAGTTTCTAAATCTAAACAATCTTTCAAGTCTATTTGCAATAGACTGTGAGTTTACCTGCTGCAATGACAATCAAATAGGTGACGATGATTAATGAATGTTTGGAGCGGGGCATTACTAATGAAGCATGGAATCTGCTTTTCCCAAGAGCTTGGAACCGGCAGTGGCCTCCGACCATCGTTGCCTTTTCTTTGATACTATTATCAGCCCCTTATCAAGCCCACTAGAAGATTCACAATGGACCCCCTAACCCTTAGACAAAATAGAGCAGTCTGTTATTAAATATGGGACAGCAACAACTACAATAATTTCATAGCAAAAATTGACTATATTTGCGAGAAAATTAGTTAATCAGATTCAATATCAAGATGGAAGTGATCGAATTTCAGAATCATAAATAAGGCTGTTAGATATTATAGTTCCACATTGGATATTAGGCTAGCTTTGTATTTAGTTCACTCCTATATATAGAAGATATTGTACTCAGTTATTTCTCAATTCAATATTCAGTATTGTTTTTATCTTTCTGATTTATTTTAACATGGTATCAGAGTCAATTATACAAATTTTCTTCTCTTAAATTTCTCCATCCAAACAACAAAAAAAAGAAGAAAAAAACATCAGCATCGTCATCAACATCAAGAAGGTCAGCAACCTCACCATTCTGATCTTCGTCAACCTCTCCAACTTCATCATTCCCGTCGACCTCTCCAGCTTCATGTGAATCTCCACTCCCGTCGACCTCTCCAATCTCCACTAAAAAATCCTCAAATTCCAACAGCAAAAAAAAAAAAAAAAAAAAAAAAAGACGCCAGTGCCGCCTTGCTAATCGTGTTGCTGTCATCGTCAACAGATCTCGATCTCCGCCTCAGCTTTCCATTCTCCTATTGTCGCCTCAACCTTCCGTTCTCGAACCACTGTCGAGCCACCCTTGACTTAAGCTCCAGTTCCCTTCCACCATCGACCCTGCCTTCCTCCTTCATCTTCGCCACCAAACCCATCTTTTGTCATCGTCGTCCATCCCCCAAACCCTAGTCGACTTCCTCTCCCACCTCTCCTAACCCTAACCACCACCTACTGTCCCCATCCCCCAAACCCTAATTCAAATCTATTACAACCAGTCAAATACCTGAAACCCGTTTCTCCCTAATACACCCATATCCAAACTCCTTATACACCTAAACATGTTTCTCCTAAAACAACCAAACCCGAACTCCTCACATACACCCGCACCCTCTATTCCTAAAACCCTTTCTTTTTTTATTTTTATTTTTTTCTGTTTTTTTCAACAACAAAAAAATCCGAAAGAAAAAAAATCCAAAAAATAAAAAATAAAAAATTGCAGGTACTACTACTTTATGGAATCTCAGTTTCTCCCACATATTTCTGCCTCCACCGACTTTCCCGCTGCAACCGCCTCTCGTTCCTCCTCCAGATTCAAACAGCAGTAGCGTCACCTTCAGTCTGCCTCTGGCCTCTTACCTTCTCCCAGCATCATTCCTCACCCTACCCCACCTCTACTTCCGACACTGGTAGCACCGTTCTGCCCCCTACCCCGTTCCAGACACCAGCAGCATCTTCCTCCTCATTGTGCTCTCAGTCACAGCTGCACTAATCTTATTCCTTCTCGCAGTGCTTTTTTCCTTACATCTTCGGCCATGTTCGTCATTCCAGCCTTGCCATCTCCTGCTGATTGGGCTAATTTTCAGCAACGCCTCACTCAGCTGGAACTATAGCTCATGAGTCAGTCTATCCATGGTGGCTTCTCTGCTCCTGCATTCTCTATCACTCCCGGTATGAATTCGTTCTGGATTTTAGATTCTGGTGTATCACATCATCTCACTAGTAATCAAACACTACTCACCACCTGCACTGCACTTCCCTCTCACTCTCCATCTCTACACACAGCTGATGGCTCACCACTTCTCATTACACACTCAGGGGCAATTAGCTCTCCCACTCTCACATTACCATATGTTCTTTATGCTCCTCATTTATCCATAAACCTTATTTCTATTAGTGCGTTGTGCGATAGTGGTCTTGTCATTACTTTTGACTCTTTCGATTGTTCTATTACTGATTCATGCACTGGTGAGGAGTTTGGGCGTGCTAGTCATCAGGGTCATCTATATCATCTAGATTTTCTTCGTGTACATCACACTCCTTCTAGTTTTGCTGGTATTGTTTCCTCTGATGCTAATCTGTGGCACAGACATTTAGGTCATATTAGTGTGTCTCGTCTCCAGATTTTAGCTCGTAGTGGTGCCCTTGGTTCTCTTACTTTTAAACATTTATCTGATTGTCAGGGTTGTCATTTGGCCAAGCATATCGCACTACCCTTTAGTCACAAAAGCACTTCTCAAACCACCCATCCTTTTTAACTTGTTCATTCTGACATATGGGGACCCTCTTCTGTACCTTCGTGAAAAGGCTATCTCTATTATGTTACCCTCATCGATGACTTCACTAGACATACATGGATTTTTCTTATGCGTCAGCGATCTGAGATACCTAATATTTACCAGTTCTTTACGACTATTGTAATACCCCAAATTTATAAATAATTTTTTTAAAATTTATAAATGAATTAAAATAATTTTTGGTGATTTAATAAATATTTTTCTGAAATTTACCTTTTTACACGTGCAAAACACGTGCAAATATTTTCTTGGAAAGTTCAAAGTCAAAAAATATTTTGGGAAAACTCATTATTTATTATTAGATATTATTTGTGAATTTTCTAGATTTTTCTGATAATTATTGGACCTATTTACAAATATTACAAAAAGAGGGACTTTTGTGCAAAAATACCATTTGGAATGAAAACTCTAGATTTTCAGATTTTTGGACTGGTCTTAATGCCTAGTCAACTCAAAGGTAAAGAGTTTACTTTTTTTTAATAAATTTGGTTTATTTTGCAAGTTTGGATAAAGAAGGGTCTTTTTGCAAAATTGCCACTTAAAGAGGCAAAAGTGCAATTTCGTTTTTTCTGGATTTTCAAAACAGTGCCGGCCAACAATAGGGTGGGTGTTCTTGCTTTTAAATCTCAATTAATATGGTTTTATTTAATTTTCAAGTATAAGGATCTATATATGTAAAGATATATTTAAAAGATGTATTTTACAAATCTATTCAAAACCCTAATTACTTGGAAATTCTGGCCTATAAAGGATGGGGTGCAACCGTCTCTTTGCTGCACAACACAAAACGGAATTCTTATTATTATTTTCTTGGAGTTTTAAAGTGAGGATCTTGGTTTTCTTGCGAAATAAGGGACTTTTCTTATTTCTTTATTATCTTCGTTTAATTCTTCAATAAGGTGAGTGACATATATTTATTTTCTTATTGTTCTAAGCATGTTGTATGTGATGATTTATCTATTAGAAAGCGTGTTAGATGATGGTATGAAGATATAATGAATTTTGATGAGTAGATGAATTAAAAGGTGAATCTTTTCACGAAACTATACTATTAATGAATAAAACCCTAATTTGATGACTTGAGATTGTTAAAGAACCTAATAGAAATCTTGGGTGTGTTGTTGTGCATTATAATCTGGCTGATTTGTTTGCATAAGGTGAGTTGTATGTTAATTATTGCATAAAAAATTAAAAATGATTAAACTTAACCTTACTGTTTGTATAAGCATAGGCTATATTCATGATATTTTGATGAATGAAACTTGATTGTTTACATCTTGTATTTGCACATAACCATGGATAAATTAATCTAATTAGTTGTAAATGTGTATAAGAAGAGGTAGAAGGATTTTTGGATCTAAAGAAATCAAGTTTGGATGTGTTGAAGAGGTGTGTTTTCGGGCTGACAGTGTTAAGCCGAAAAGTGGATTTTGTCGGTTTTTGAAATTTTTGATTGATTCTTGAGTTGTTTTGGGCTGAGATTAAATTTAACCTACACTACTCCTATATACTGATTCTAAATGATTAGACACTTATATATATAGACAATATATACACATATATATACAAAGATCTAAATGTTTCTGTTTTGAAGACTGCCGAAATTGATTTGATGATTTTTATCAAGTTTTGATTGAGATCTGATTTGTTTTAGTGCTGATATTGAATCCAAACATTTTACTACTCCTAATTGATGTATGTTGATGTTTAAACTGATGCTTAATTCACCCTATTCATATATATATATATATATATATATATATATATATATATATATATATATATATATATATATATATATATATATTATGGGAAATGCTCCATTGAAAACGGGTTTGTTTTCACCGGGTTGGAAAACAGCGATCTGAGCTGTTGGATCGCTCTTGATCGTGATCAACGGCTCAGATCTGAGCCGCCCATCACCCATCTCACTTAAGTGGCGAAAGGTTAATTTGGGAATTTCGTCCCAAATAACTATTCACCTCACGGATTCTAAAGAAATGAATGAACCTAGGCCGTTGTTGGGAACAACAGCCTAGGTTATAAAAATTGAGAACAAGGCCGTTGTTGTGTTGGGAACAATGGCCTTGTTCTCAATTTTTATAACCTAGGCCGTTGTTCCCAACAACGGCCTAGGTTATAAAAATTGAGAACATAGGTCGTTGTTCCAAACAACGGCCTATGTTCTCAATTTTTATAACCTAGGCTGTTGTTCCCAACAACGGCCTAGGTTCATTATTTTTTTAGAGCGAATCAAGCGAAGAGTTATTTGGGACAAAAATTTCAAAATAACCCTCTGCTACTTATGTGATAACGGGTGATGGGCGGAGGCGATCTGAGCCGCTGATCACAATCAAGAGCGATCCAACGGCCCAGATCACTGTTTTCCAACCCGTGAAAATAAACCCGTTTTCAATGGAGAATTTATATATATAAGAAATACTCCATTGAAAACGTACTGTAGCGTGGAAAACGTGAAAACAAACCTAGGCCGTTGTTTCCAACAATGGCCTAGGTGGTTTTCACGTGTTTTCACAACATTTACGTTTTCAATGGAACATTGTTGGAAACAACGGTCTAGGTTTGTTTTCACGTTTTCCACGTTACAGTACGTTTTCAATGGAGCATTTCCTATATATATATATATATATATATATATATATATATATATATATATATATATATATATATATATATATATATATATATATATATTCTACCTTGCTGATTTCAAAGAGATTTTGTGAAAATCTACTCTTTTATGGATTTGATGAGATTTTGTTTTGTTTTATAAACTTCTATATGTTATACAAGTCATATTTGATCATCTCAGGAAATTGGTTTTATAAATTTGTGATTTTACAAAGTGGAATTAGAGTATCAGTCGAAACATGTACAAGTCTTCAAACTGGCTATATAGCAGGTCGCGGTCGACCGCACGGTCGACCGTCATGCCTTTATTCTTGAGAATTCCCTAATTGACAGTCGACTGCCATGTTTGAGTGGTCGACCGTCAATTGTTTTCTTTTGGTTGTTTTGATGAATTTTCTTCGTTTCTTTGGATAGTTATTTTCTCGATATTATGGATTATTGCTCTACTGTTTTACATGATATTTTTACTACAGAATACAATATTTTACAGAGAGTTATATTTTATTTATAATAGTATTTTAATTGTATTCTTATGATCTTATTAAGTGAGTTATACGTGTTTTCAAACGAATTGATGTTTTGGTGATATTCTACGACTTTAAAATATGATTTTCTGTTATTTAATGGATTTAATATTTTATTTGAATTCTGGAATTTTATAAGTACATTATATGGATTTGGATTTTTGTTGATTTAAGAATTTTTCTTCATATAATCGTTCTGATGATGGATTTGTGAGTTTTATTGAAAGTTTTGGTATTGATGGTTGAGTTATGAGTCTTTAGAGTTTGAGTGGGGCCTTAGCTACTGGAGGTTGAGATTTTGGTTGTTGTTCAGTTGAGTTAAGCCCGGTAGGGTATACCAACTCTAAGAGATTCGAAATCTAATAAATAATTAATTAACTTAACAAGATAAGGACAGACACTAGATGGTGATATGATGAAATGAGTGCAAACGTGTAGTTGAAATCCCCCCGCTAGCGATAAGTATGCATAGAATCCGACACACTAGCGGGGGGATTTAACCCTACATACTAGCGGGGGATTCTATGCATACTTATATAGGGATTTAACCCTACACACTTATCGTTCTCCTTATATGCATCTACACACTAGTGGGGGGATTTAACACTACATAGGAGAACTCTACATACTTGTCGGATTCTATGCACCGGACCTATGTAGAGTGGGATGCATAGAATCCGACAAGTATGTATTAGAAAGTCAGCATATAGCATTGGTGTTTTCTTGACTTGGTTTTATGCATGATGTTTCCTGTTTTTCTACACTTGACACTTAGTTTAGTTTCACTTGATGTTTTCATGTTTTATTTATTGTCATTTCTTATTTCATTTATTCTTGCTATTATTACATGTTGTTTATGATTCTATGTCTTTGTTTTATTTATGTTGCATTTATTTTTATGTCACTCACACCATTATGGCTGACACCTGTAGTTTTGGGGATTAGGGTTATCTCTAGCCTCATGTTTTACAGGTATGTACCTATAGCTTGGGATTTAGATGCTTGAGATAGATTGATGTTATGGCTTATGTAAATTGTAAAAGAACTAGATTTTCCCATGGGCACGTGGCTACGGCACGTCTTCGGAACGATATAGCATATGAATGTCTTGTAAACAATAAAACAACAATTATGTAGCTCAAGTTTGAAGTAAAACAATAATTAGTTGTAAATAAAAGTCCATATTTCCATTAGTATATGTTGAAAAATAGTTATAAATGGAGGTGTAAAATCCAACTTCTTAGAACTTTGAGTGTGAAAAATGATGAAATTTAACTGTTGATGAGATATTTGTTATTTTCAATATAGCATGAGCACAAAAAAAATACATAAAAAATATAAAAATTTACAAACCTAACATCTGAAAATATAAATTTCTGAGTAAATAGAGAGAGAATGAGAGAGAGAGAGAGAGAGAGAGAGAGAGAGAAATAAATAAATAATTAAAGGAGTTGTTTTGGAGGATTTGAATTTGAGTTTTGGGGGAAAACTTTTGGGCGGAAAAATATATTTTGTGAGGTTAGATCGGACCATTGATTTCAACCATATTGAATGAGAGCCACTTGATAGCTTTCTTTGTGTTTTATTATATAGATGTGCTGTAGAAGAAAGAACTTGTAATTCAAGGTGTTTGTTTTCCACTGTGATTTGTAAAGAATTAATGTAATAAAAGTTGAAAAAAAAATTCTGTATTTTGGCTATGTTTTCTATTACAATTGAGGTTGATGCTAGGAATTGTGCCACGTATTTCTGAGATATCATATTGGAAACTCGGGGCGCTACAACTATGATTCACACTCAGTTCGGTAAGCGCATTAAGAATTTCCGATCGGACGGTGCTCGTGAGTACACTTCCACCACTATGAGATCGATCATTCAGTCTTACGGTACCTTTTTTCAGCAATCATGTCCTTACACACATGAGCAAAATGGTGTAGCTGAACGCAGGCATCGTCACATCCTTGAGACGGCTCGCGCTCTTTTACTCTCCTCTTCCTCTCCTCGTTCTTTCTGGGCTGAAGCTGTCATGACTTCTGTTAGTCTCATTTACATTGCTCCCCCGTCTGCTCTAGCTGGTACAATACCTTATGAGGCTCTTTATTAATCACCTCTCGACTATAGTATGCTTCGTATCTTTGGGTGCACCTGCTACGTCCTTCTCCGTCCTACTGAGCACATGAAGCTCTCCGCTCATGCTGCTAAGTGCATTCACCTAGGTCTCAGTCCCGAACAAAAAGGTTGTCGTTGTTTTGATCCATCAGCGGGTCATGTCTGTATTTCTCGTCATGTATCCTTTGTGAAAGACTCTCCTTACTACCTGACTCCCCCCGAGAATGCTAGATTTCTCGATTCCCCAGTTTTTTGCTAGCTCCCCGACTTCATCTTCCCACATTCCTTTTGATCCCACTCCTCTAGCTCCATTCACATCTCCTGCAGTCCTTACACCTATTGTTCTCCCAACTGAAACACCACCTGCATCCCCACAACTGCCATCACCCACCCCACCAACTTCACCACCGCCACATGCACCCCCACACCCTGTCAGTCCACCACCGCTTCTTCTGCCTACACGTTCCACTTCTGGTATTCTTCCGACACGTTATACACCTATGCCACTGGTCCTTCTGACCAGTTTAGTTTTGCCACCCTAGCTTCTTACTCACCACAGTTTCATGCATATCTTACTGCTATACACTCTACACGTGAACCCAGAACCTATCAGGATGCAATTCAATATCCCGAGTGGAGGAAAACTATTGCAGAGGAATTTAGTGCACTTGATCAGACTGGCACTTGGGATGTCGTTCCTCTGCGATAGGGCGTTCAGCCTATTAGCTGCAAGTGGATCTTCAAGGTCAAATATCAACCAGATGGATCTATTGAGCGGTACAAGGCTCGTCTAGTAGCCCGAGGATTTACTCAGGAGCGTGGCATTGATTATGATGAGATATTTGCTCCCGTTGCATAGATGACTATTGTTCGCACTCTTCTTGCTGTTGTAGCCATCCGTCAGTGGTCGTTATACCAGATGGACGTGAAGAATGCTTTTTTCATGGTATCTTATCTGAGGTTGTTTATATGGATCCTCCCCCTGGCCTCCCTACTCCTCCTCGTCATGTTTGCGGGCTACGTCAGGCTATATATGGTTTCAAGCAGGCTCTCGAGCCTGGTTTGAGTGTTTTCGCCTTGTCATCACCAAGACTGGTTTTAGTCAGAGTTCCCAGGACCATTCTATGTTTATGTAGTCATCACCGCAGGGGAGGGTACTTCTATTACTCTATGTTGATGATATGATCATTACTGAGGATGACTCCGCAGGTATTACATCCACCCAGAAATACCTTCACTAGCAGTTCCATATGAAAGACCTTGGCAGACTACGTAATTTTTTGGGTCTAGAGATCGCTCATGGATCTCGGGGGATACTCATTTCTCAATAGAAAAACACATCAGATATTATCTTCGCTGCATACCTCTCTGACAGTTGATCAGCCGATACACCCTTAGAGCTTCATGTGAAGATTCGTTCCACTGATGGTGAGCTCCTCCCTGATCCCACTAAATACAGACAGATTGTTGGACAGCTTATCTACTTATGCATGACCAGACCCGATATTGCTCACGAGTCAGTGTTGTCAGTTAGTTTGTTTCCGCTCCTATGTTAGTTCACTATGGCCCTCTTCTTCGAATTCTCTGATATCTTCGAGGCATTATTACTCGTTCATTATTCATGTCTTCTACATCCAAACTAGAGCTAAGTGCATATTCTGATTCAGATTGGGCAGGTGATCCTACTACCAGACGGTCTACTATAGGTTTCTGTCTATTTCTTGGTGATTCGCTGATCTCATGGCGAGTAAGAAACATGCAGTTGTTGCATGTTCTTCGACTGAAGCTGAATACAGAGCAATGACAACTACTACTAAAGAGATTGTTCATGTTCGTTGACTGTTATCAGATATGGATGTCACTCTTTCAGGAGCACTCCTCTTCATTGTGATAACCGGAGTGCGCTACACATTGCAAGTAATCCGGTATGCCATGAGCGAACAAAGTACATAGAGATTGATTGTCATTATGTTCGTGAGCACTTTGAAGCATGGACCATTTCACTTCATTCTATACCTCGTCACAGCAGACAGCAGACTTCTTCACCAAATCTCATACTGTTCAGAAATTTCGATATTTAGTGGGCAAACTCACACTGTTTGACCCACCGTGAGTTTGAGAGGGGGTGTTAGATATTATAGTCTCACATTGGGTATTAGGCTAGCTTTATATTTGGTTCACTCCTATATATATGAGATATTGTACTCAGTTATTTCTCAATTCAATATTCAGTATTGTTTTCATCTCTCTGATTTTTTTTTAACACAAGCATCTACCACAATACTCTCAAAAAAGAAAGAGAGCTTCTAGGAAACTCTAGGCTAGGAATTCATGGTTAATATTTGGGGATGTGAACTCTTTCTTTTTTTCATAAGTCACTTAAGAATTTTAAATCTGTTCAGATAGTCAGAGCACCGCTTACAGAGGAGGGCACTCTCATTTCTGATCAAATACAGATGGGCATGCTGATGGCAGATAATTATGAATCAATATGGAGTCTCCCTCATGCTGATGAATGGGGGTGTAAAGGTACCAATCACATTTTACTTTCCTTTGATCAACAGAATGTATCTCACACAGTTAACCGGGAACTTACTAAACTGTTTTCACTGGAAGAAGTAAAACTTGCTACATTCATGATGATGGATGATGGAAAAGCATAGTCTCACCAATTTTATAACTTTCAATCTCAAATCAGATGGATTGTAATTTCTTGTATTCATTCGATACTTTTAATTTTGAGAGCGAAACGAGTGAAAAGTTACCAAACGAATTAAAAAAACGAAAACAAAACTTTGCTACTAGTTATGAATAATCATACACGAGTTAATCCAATTTGTAGAAGTGAGTTTCGGCTCACAGTTTGTAAGATATGACCTTATATCACTTTCAATTAATAAAGTTAACCGATACTCCGATACCGGAGAAAATTCAAGCTTATATCTCACCCGACACTTGATTAGTAATGAGATACTTAGTAAAATACAAAGTTTCACCAATGTTATAACTATATACTTGATTCTGTGTGTTCATGCTAACTAATTTTCGACAATTTTGTGCATTACACAGGGCGGCCAAAGAATTTCATCAGTCAATTCTACGGGAAGAAGGCGTATGTATTAGCAGTAACTTGTAGGTGATTCTATATGTTTCAATTTTTTTGTTAAACATTTGTAGCAAAACTAACTTGTGGTAACTATTTATGCTCAAATTTTATGTATGTTAATTTGTGTGAAAACCGATTAAATTATTAGATATTTAACTGGATTTTATTGTGAATTTTGATGGTTTATTATGTAATTAATATTGATTATATGATTTGTGAATGCGTATTGTACTAAATAACATGATAACCAGTATTTTGAATCAATTATTAATCAAAAATATTTCAAAATATATATACCTAACCCGGTAGTTTTTGAAAATGCCGGGATAGGTTTTAAATAATAATATTAATAAATTAATTAATTTTAAAAAAGAGCTACCCGGTGTTTTCAAAAATGTCAGGTAGCTAATTATCACTTTTTTTATAAAAAAAAAAGTAAAGCCTACCTCGGCATTTGCAAAAACAATGGGTAGTTATTTACCCCCAAAAAATAAAAAATAAATCCTACCTCGACAGTTTCGAAACGGCAGTGTAACTTGGGACTATACCGGCGTTTTTAAAAAATGCCGGGTAGGCTTTATTTCTACCCTCGCACGCCCTACCCAGGCATTTTTTAAAATGCTCGTAGCCTCCACCCCGAGGTTTAAAAACGTCAGGGTAGGAAAAAATGCCGGAAAAGGTAATTTGATTTTGAAATCCAGAGATTACTCAGGCTCAAAATCAAATCTTTTACAATCCACTCATGGAGAATCCCTAAACAATATATCGATTACAACAAATTTAGGAGAGAATAAAAAAGATTAAACAAAATAGGGTATATGTGCAATAAATTTAAGAGAGATTAGGGATTTTGATGTGTACCAAAAAGAGGGGAGAAGAACAGAAGTGCTACACATACCTCAAAAATAATCCTACAAAACTATCACAAACACTAAAAGATAAAGTTCAACCACTAAAAGATAAAATTTGAGTAATTTTTTAATTATTTTTTCTCTGTCTTTTAATATTTGGGGTAGGTTTGGGGTAAAAAATGGGTATATGTAGCATTTGTGGGAGAAAAAACGAGTCTCAAGATGACTGTTACTGTTAAAAAAAATATAATCAAACATGACACTTATTTCTAGTCCTAGAAATGTATATATTAACACAGTTATTTATTCACAAGATAATTCATTTCTATTGAAAAGACCCTCTTTAATAAAGACAACTTTAGAGGCCAGCTAATTGTGTAGCCTTTGTTTTGAGTCCTTTGCATAATGTAACAAGCCCAAGGCCCAAGCCTGCTAGATGCTCACAAACAGACATGCTCAGAATGAGCTCTCATGACTCCACTTGATAACTTAAATCTTCACGGGAACCAAAACAACTAGTATATAGCACGATGCATGTTTTAATAAATATATAGTATTTTAAAGTAATATATTTTAGCACGTGTGAGACACGTGTTAAAGAATGAGAGAGTTTGAGTTGTACGTGTGATGCATGTAAGTTGATAGATTTAAAGTGTATAGGGAGAGTTAGAGTCGCATGTACAATACACGTAAGATGATAGATTTACAAATAACAACTCCTCTTCTTCCATTCTAATATTAGAGTTTATGCTGGTAATCTTTGTTCTTACGTTTTTATATTTTAATCTCCTGATCCTCCTTCTAGTTCGGTACAATGTTACCTAGTTCGTGATCCGCTTGATTCGTTCGCTATATGGGTACAATTCGCGGTTTGTCAACTTGTAAATTTGCAATTTGTAAAAGGTAGGTTTAGTTGGTTCGCTACTTTAAGTTCGTAGTGTAATAAGATACATTCTATTGAATCACTCAAGTACGGATATCTCTAATCTCTAATCTCTAATATTATAATGGGAGAAGGCCTTAGTGTCATTTGTCATTTTGTCATTCTACCAATATGTGCAACGCACGTACATAACTAATATAAAAGAGGATTCCAGTTCAAATCCTCCCTACGTCAGAATTTTTATTTGCATTCTTTGAAATTATTCAAACATGTATCCCACGTGTAAATTACTAGTATAAGTACATAAAGATTTTATATGTGTGATTTACTATAATAACCCATGTTATCTCTTGCTAATAACTATTCAGCAGATTATGTGATTTATGAAACAATAAAAGCCTTAATTTAGTTTAAAGTTGTAGTTTTTTTTTTTCTTCAATATTTGCCAGATTAAATTTTATGTGCACTTCCTCTAACTAAAATTTAAACTAATCTTATGAATTACCATCACTTTACAAATGCAGAAATTAAAAGGAAACTAAGCCCAAGACATACATCAGTTTTGACTTAAGGCCTGCTAATTGATTAGTTTCTGTTGTTAGTTCGATGCGAAATACGAAACTAAGCCCCAAGTTCTGATGCTTGCCGTCAGAGACTATGTCGAGGTGATTTCTCATGACTCCAGTCAATCTGTTACAACTTATAATCCAGCACTTGATATGAAAACAGAAAGACAGCTGATGTGTAAAGCTATATCTGTTACAACTTTTAATCCAGAACTTGATATGAAAACTGAAAGACAGATGTATAAAGCTGTATCTGTTACAGCTTAGGATTCCTTAGATGTAAATTGCACACACTTGTACCTTTATTTGTCATCTTCTTTTAAGCAATAACTTTTAAGAAATGTTAATTATATATGGTCCCCAAAAAAAAATGCTAATTATAGTCAGATATATCTATGTTGTATTTCTAATAAGTTGTATATATAATTGTTGTCATATCGTGTATATATATAATATAAAACATGCTGAATTAGATAGAAGTTAACTTAATGATTGATGATCATGAATTATTTCCATTCAATATCATATCAAAGGAAATATAAATTATGGTTTGAAATGGAATAGTGTAATTGTATCAGATCCTCCATTTCGCTTGCTACAGGATTAACAATGTCTTGAGCTCAGTCTTTTTGTTCGCTTATATTAGACATCCCCTTCCATATATTCAGATTTTTCTGATAAATGATTGCCCGTTCCTTATACACAAATCTTTGTAAGTTTGGAGTATCTCTTTTCCAAGGGGAAAAAAACTATGAAGAAATTAAAATGTACTGATAGAATAAATGAGCGGGTAATGATCGAGTTTAGCTTGAATAAACAACAATTGAGAATTTCAAACAGTCTAATCATTTCGGAACTACTTAGGTTTGTCAACAAACACAAGGCACATCCGTCCAATTAATAGGTCATACTAACATCACTAAACTATTCTTCTTTCATATCATTGTAACTATGATATCAATGATCCCTTCTAATAAGCTGTGTAAAGTATTAAAAGTCTTAATCATGTTGCTAGTCATTACAAAATGATGGTGAGAAAATTGATTTAAAAAATGGATGCCATTGTGGCTGATTAAGAAAATTAACCAGCTTTATTTTCTCCAATGAGAATGTGTAATTCATTATCATTATTTTTTCTGTGGAGAAGATGTTGTTGAGTTAAGTTAAATTCTATCTAATTCATTATCACGGTTACAATGATATGAAATGGTGAAAAGAGCTATGGAAAACGATACCATCAAAGGGATCAAGATTAAGGGTATCATCAAAGGGATCTCCTCTTTGCAATTGTGGCCGACGGGCTGGCGGAAATGGTGAAAAGAGGTATGACAATAATTACACAATTTTATTTCCATTTTCCTATCGCCAGCCCGCCAGCCCGTTTTCCATACCTCTTTGTCGATTCTATCTAATTTCCTAATTCATTATCACGGTTTCGATTAGAATTAGACGACGACGGGATGATTGGGCACAGACTGTTACTAGTATTTATGGCTCATACGACAGTAGATTGCGTCAAGAGCTGTGGACGGAATTAAGACACATCAGGCACAAATGGGATGGAGCTTGGATTATCGGAGGAGATTTTAACATCACTAGATTCCAGGATAAACATAAGGGGAAGAGCCACAGCAGCCAAGATCAAGACTCCTTCAATAAAACGATAGAAGACTTAGATTTACTAGAACTAGAGATGACAGACAGGAAATTTACTTGGTCAAATATGCAGCGCAATCCCATATTAGCCAAGCTAGATCGAGTCCTCGTGTCGAACGAGTGGGAGGATGTCCATCCCTTTGCAAAGGTCAAGTCAGCATTACGATACACTTCAGACCATCTGCCTCTGGTGATCGACTGTGAGCTTAAAGAGAGGAAGAAACACTTCAGCTACAAATTCGAGAAAGCATGGACCGCATGTGAAGAGACTAGGCAAGTTATAGCTGAATCATGGAATGCATCCACCAATCAGCTGACAGCAGTAGGAATCTGGGTAGAGAAGACAAGGCGACTGCGAAGAAGGTTAAAAGTTTGGGCTAGACAAAAAACGAGAGACATCCATCTCAGACGTGAGTCGCTTACCCACAGAATTTCACAGTTGGAAAGTGCACAAGAGGATAGAGATTTACAGAACTCCGAGATAGACGAGCTCTCTAATAAAAGACTCGAGCTACAACAATGGAAATGGTTGTAGATCATGAATTGATGATCATGAATTATTTCCATTGTAACCGTCCAACTGTGAAATTTCCATTGTTGTAGAACGGGCTGGCGAGATAGATGATCATGAATTATTTCCATATATAATATAAAACGGGCTGGCGATAGGAAAATGACCCCCTATCGTCCCTCCTCTTTGCAATTGTGGCCGACGGGCTGGCGGAAATGGTGAAAAGAGGTATGGAAAACGATACCATCAAAGGGATCAAGATTAAGGGTATCTCAGAACCTATGTCTATACTACAATATGCAGACGACACGATTTTATTCGGAAGTGCAACTGTGGTTGAGGCGACTGCGCTTAAGGCGGTATTGGCATGCTTCCAAGGATGGTCAGGCCTGAAAGTAAACTTCAATAAGACTAGCATTATACCTATCTATGATGGGCAGTCATCTCCGATAAGGGATATTAAGGATATTTTAGATTGCAAGATCAGCGCATACCCATTCAAATACATGGGAACTCCAATTAAGCCAGGAGCTCTCCTGAAGGAGGACTGGATCTTCATTATAGAAAAGATTGAAAAGAAGCTATCTGGGTGGCAGAGTAGGTTCCTCTCCCTGGGGGGGAGGATTATCCTCCTCAACTCAGTTCTCAGTGCGATTCCGCTATTTCTTATGTCCATATACGAACTTCCCAAGTGGGTCATCAATAGAATCGACAAAATAAGGCGGAGATTCTTATGGAAAGGTTCTGGGGAGGGAAACAAAGGCCTGCACTTAGTTAATTGGGGAAGAGTATGCAAGAGAAGGGAATATGGAGGATTGGGCATCGTTAATCTACATGACATGAACAGAGCTTTGTTAAGTAAGTGGTGGTGGAAGATCACTAACAATCACAAAGGATGGTGGAGCTACTCTTTCGAACTTTTCCGTAAGAGACGTAAATACCGCTTTGGAGGTAGAAGCGCGTCGGCAAAAGTGTCCCTGATCTGGAAAGGGATTGCAAAGCAGGGTGATATTTTCTTTGCCAACACAAGATGTAAAGTAGGAAATGGGAAAAACACCAGGTTCTGGAAAGACAAATGGTGTGGTAGCACTACTCTGCAAAACCAATTTCCACAAGTAGCGGAAGCAACACTAAACTTGGATCTCGCAGTTGCAGACATTAGGAAAAGAGGCAAACTAAATTTTACAGTCTCGCACAATGTAACAACAGAAAGCAGAGCCCAATTTGAAGAATTGAATAAGCTGATCCTTCAAGAAGGGGGACAGGCTAATAATTTCCCTGATGAAAGATGGTGGGATATAGATAGTTCAAAAGTGTTTTCGGTCGCATCCATGTACAAATGGATCAATGATGGAGGTACAAGATGTCAAGTACAATCTGTTATTTGGGGAGCCAGCATTCCGTACAGGGTCAAAGTCTTCTGTTGGTTAGCCCACAACAACGCTATTCTCTCCAAAGTTAACCTTAAGAAGCGTAATATGCATATCGATGTTAGCTGCGACTTGTGTTTAACTGCAGAAGAAGACGTTAACCACATCCTTTTTCATTGTCCCAAAGCTCGTCTTTGTTGGGAGATAGTATGTAGGGGCTTTGGGTGTTTACACATTCCTGACTCAACCACTGACATTTGGGTGCATATTAGGGGGGATACATCAAACTAGGGGATAGGAAGGCTTGGGATATAGCAATAGCCGCTACAATTTGGAACCTATGGCTAGAAAAAAATGATCTTATTTTTCGCAATAAAGTTTTTAGATTTCAGTACTCTATGCATAAGATTTTCCTTCTTATACATGATTGGGCAGGGGCTCAGGCAGCAGCAAAGAGGTCCAGGAACAGTGATGGAGGAGAGTAGGTCGGGAGCCCAGGTACAGGAGTCCCTCTAGAGGACAGCAGGAGCTGGTAGGAGATGATCCAAGTCAGGAGTGCCAGCAGACTTGGTGGTTTTTGTTTCAGGCCTGCACGTGGTTATGGACTGTATGCGGTGCTTGGATACTTTTGTTGCTTATGTTGTCGTTGTATTTACTATTTCCTTCTAGATGCTCTTATGTAATATTTAGTATCTGTACTACTCTGTTTCCTTAATATATCATTAATGAAACGATGGTCTCGACCATCTTTTATCACAAAAAAAAAAAAAAAAAAAAAAAGTTTTGTTGAGTGTAGTTTAATCCAAAACCTTTTCTTTTCGTTTCTTTTCTGTTCCCCCTTCCAACCTATTACCCTAAAAGTTCTAATTCCAGCTCATTTATTTTGATAATATATTCACTATATGGAATGAATTAATTATTAAGGTGGTTTTGATTCTTCAATTTGCATCGGTTCACGATATTAATTATTTGCATGGTTTTACTTACAAATCTCTAATATTATAATGGGAGAATGTTAGTGTCATTCATGCATAACTAATATGAAGAAGATCTCAGGTTCGAGTCCTCTTTATATATATATATATGTGTGTGTGTGTGTGTGTGCATCACATGTAAAAAAAATTACTTTTAAAAAACTATATTTATTAAGACATGCATCGCACGTGTAAATTACTAGTATATATAATGAGAGAATTGGAGTTGTAATTTGTCAACATATAAAACCGTGCATTATACGTGTAACTCAAACTCTCCCAATAATTACAATAAAAACTAACAAACAAATAAAATTTCACCTATTTAAAATGTGCAATGCACGTGTAAAATAAATTTTCAAAAAATTTTAATACCAAATATACACATATGTTGCACGTACAACTCAAATTCTACTTATAAACACGTGCATTGTACATACAAATCGTAGCTTTTTCTTCAAAATATTTTCCCCAATTACTTGCAATGAACGTTCAACTCCAAAACTATTTATTAACACATATATCACACGTAAAAATCCTTCAACTCTTATCAAAACGTGCATCGCACATGGAAAATACTAGTAGCATATACACAAGGATTACAATAATACTCCGTATACAAGAATTACAATAATATTTCGTATATATCAAGAGCCCATCGACGATAAGATTAAACTAGGCACAACTTTGTGGAATACAAGTAGATAAACTTAATAAACTAGAGTTTTAGAGCACCCACAGTCATTTGCCATTTGTCATTTTATACATTTTTAGACACTGTAGCCGACACACTCGTCAGCTATTTTGCCACTTTTTACCAATTCCGCTACAGTAGAAAATGTACAAATAGCAATGGATATAGCAAAATGCATATTATGTGTGACGAAACATAATGTTTCGTTTGGATTATTTAAATATATTTTTAAATAATTAGACGAAACATGATGTTTTGTCTGAATTAAAAAAATAAATAACAAAGAAAAAATCCAGAAATATGCATATAATGGCTGGACGAAACATCCAGGCCACTGGGTCCCATTTCCTTTATTTTTTTTTTTTGCAAATTACCATCATTGGTTATTGGGTGCAATTATTTAAACTTTTTTTGCAAATTTATAAAAAAAAAAATTGCAATTTTTTTTGCAAAAAAAAAACCTTCTTAAAATCCGGACGAAACATCATGTTTCATCCCGTATATTTTATTAATATTTTCTCATGTTCCGTCTGTTTCATTTTTTAAAAAAATATGTATTTTTTTCCTCTTGACGACTGCAGCGTTTCATCAAAATGGAAAGATAAAATATGTATTTGGCCAATTTTTTGCCATTTTTTTACCTTACACACAACTACTAAACTGTTTAAAATAGTAGTTGTGTGTGAAAGACTTACATAAAGGAAAGAAGCTAATAATAGGAATCATAGTCACGTTAGGAGGTAATCTAATTATAACTCATCGCTAACCACTCACCGCATCCACATTCCCCTCTCTGTCTTTTTGACCTCAAAGTCGTTGTTTCTTGTTTAATCCCCTACATTCTTAATTAGCACTCCAGTGGCACTCCCGTAAATTTTTATTAAAAAAATCACTGATAGAGCGAGTAGTGAGATGCGAGTTCTTGCGAGAGCGAAAGCTAGCTGACGAGGAAACGTCCGCTAAAAACAACGAAAAAGCAAACCATAAAACCCAAAAAAACCAACCAACAAAAAAATCAAAATCAAAGAAAGTGAAACCCTAACGAGGATTGGTTGAGCTCGCCTCCGATCTCACTCTCACTTTCTCTCTCTTCTTTTCTTCACCTTCAAGTCTGCCCATAAAGTTAGGGTTCCGGTTTTCGCTCTGATCTGGAAAATTGAGTAGTTTGGAAGAATTGGTGAATTCTGGTAGTGTCTGCGTCGAAATTCGCTCTGGGGGCTGTGGGAAATCCTAGATCAGGTATGAATTTTGAGTTGAGTGAGCTGGTTTTGGAGCATTCTTGTTCTTTGTGGTCAATGTGGCTGAATTCTCATGGAAAGTTGTGAATTTTTTTTATTTATTTTTTTTGTGTGGTAAAATTCTCTGGTTTGGAGCAATGTGCTTTGAAATCCGTGCAATTCAGTTGAATTTGGGGGAGGGGGTTGGAAATGTTGAATTGTGGTACTGTTTTGATTGTAGATTGAGAGAATCTTGATTTTTGGTGGGTGAAGATGCCGCCTTCTCCGGGGATGAGGTGCTCACCTGGGAGGGAGCAGAGAGTGGAGGTTACGCACAAGAGGGGAAGGAGTTTGGAGGGTGGATTGATGCTGAGAGCGAAAGATGATGATCTTGTTCTTTTTAATGAGATGGAGAATAGGGAGAGGGATAGTTTCTTGCTCCTCCATTCTTCCGATGACGTTGAAGAGTCTCTTTGTAATGTTTTTTTTTATAAAAATTATAATTTACTGCGGAGTAATTGGAGTTTTATGCGGAACTAGTTGTAACTGATTCTTTGCTATTTTGTACTTATTTTGTATTAGCAAAATTGAGGTGCCCTTCGGATTTCAAGCTTGGCATTACTATTCCTGCTCGAGGGGAGAGCAGTGATTTGCTCAATGCGGATGGCGAAAAAAATGACTACGATTGGTGAGTTAACGTAAAGCAGATGAAACAATAAAGGCTTGTCGTTTGTTTTGACATTAAGTACTTGTGTTTTTCTATTGTTGTGAATAATTTGCATGATTAGATTGCTGGTACTCAGTTTTCGGTAAGTTATGGTTAAGACGTGGAGTTCTCATGAATTGTTAGTGTATGATAAAATTATGTTTACCATCCAATTCATATTCATATTGTTCTGTTCATGTCGTTTTATATCATAACATTAGGAAATTGTGTTTCGTTAGCTAATCTATCAGAAAATACCCTAATGTGCGCATAGTTTTATTGAAAAATACCATGATCACCAATTTGTTATTCTGTAATTTTTTTTCTAGGATACCTTTTGTTGCTCCACCATTAGACAATACAACGATGTATTTCTATTGTTAACATATATGGATGCATCTACATATAGAAAGTATCTTCAATATTATTTTTTCGTTTATTTCTCTTATTTCTTTCATCTTTTATATTTTCTTTCAAGGCAAGTAACTCCTTCTATTGTCTTTTCTTCTCTTCTTCTCTTGCAAGTCTTTTCATCTACGTAGACTCTCTACTTGTATAAATTGGCTATGCGCCCTAGCAATCAATGTCAAGCATTATCAAGAAAACATCAGAATATCAAGTACTATCAAGAACTATAGCTACTTTCTCCTCACAAATCTAACATGGTATCAGAGCCTCTAATTTCATAAAACTTATGCTATTTTCCTCCTCGTCATTGAGGTGGAGTGGTTCCGGCCATCATTGGGATCACTCTACCTCTCCTCATCTGCAACCTACTATCCACTTACAATCTCCCCGCAGCGGCGACTATTTGTCTTGTTTCCGCATACATGCTTTTCTTCTTTCCTTTTTGCTCCAACAAAACTATTTCTCGACTAGCACCACCTTATTGCACGCATCTCAAAGCACAACTTCAACTTGGTTTCCTCCTCCGACAACCAGCTTAAGTACGATGACTCTTAGATCCGCTCAGTTTTTTGTATGAACTCTACGTGCAAGGCACACTCCCGGCCATCCGTTTTTCGTATGCTGAATCCAACACATGATCTGTTCTGGCTTCCATACGAATACTCCCTGCAACGCACCATTTGGGTCCCTCCGACATTCATCTAATGCTGCCATCCTGATCTGCTCTGCCTTTCATTCTGCAACCCTATTTTGGCGATGACTTCAACCTAGTTTCAATTCAATCTCTTCTACGCAAACACTCACTCCTCAATCCTACGTAGGAGGGGGTGGGGGTGGGGTTATTGATGCGTCTACATATAGAAAGTATCTTCATTATTATTCTCTTGTTTATTTCTCTTATTTCTTTCCTCTTTTATATTTTCTTTTTAGGCAAGTATATTCTATTGTGTTTTCTTCTTGTGCAAGTCTTTCCTTCTATGTAGACTCTCTACTTGTATAAATTGGCCATGCCCCCTAACATTCAATATCAAGTAAACATCAAGAACATCAAGTACTATTAAGAACTAGTAATCTGCACGTGCGATGCACCCTCTAATTATTATTTTTATTTATATAGTAAATAATAAGACGTAATCTGGCCTCGAACCTGAGACTCCCTTTAGAGCATCCACAGTCGTTTGCTATTTATCCATTTTATGCATATTTTAGCAAACGAACCGCTGCAGTCGTTTGCTATTTATGCATATTTTGACCATTTCGCAACAGTAGATTGCTATATATGAGAGCGAAAAAAAATAATTTTTTAATTCGTCAGACGGAACTTGAAAGTCCATCCCACGTTTTTTTAAATTTCCGAAAGAAAAAAAATCCACAAATATTTGCCTGTCCCCTTGGACGGATCTTGACGGAAGATCCGTCCTTGGAGGGGCCCACAAATTTTTTCTTTTCTTTTTTCACTAAAAAAATGTTTTTAATTATTAAAATAATCGTAAAAATTATTTAAAATTCGTGGGATGGATCTCAAAGATCCGTCCGATCATATTTTTTTTGTTTGCTATATTATAGCATTTTACCACTGCAACAAACTCGCTTTGCTATATGTATAATATGTATTTATGCATATTTTAGCGAAGCACGACTGTGAATGCCCTTACTCATACATACTCTTTAAGAATTACTCTAGTGGCACAAACTTTTATTTTATATGAGTGACACTTTTGTAAATAATTATGTCGTAAATAAATTTGAACTTTGAGGGTATAATGGTAACTAACAACAGTTGAGTAAATGAATGGTTAATATAACTCCCACTTAAAATGAATGGTTGAGATTAGATGATTGAATGTCTACATAGAGGTTGTCTACAAATGACAACTCCAACTCTCCCAGTAAGTATTAGATATTAAGAACTACAACTACTTTCTCCTCACAAATCTAACACACGTGACTACTTTATGACTTCTTACCCTCCATTTTGTATACATTTACTCCATAATGAATAATGCCACTCCATCTTCCCTCAATTTGATCACTTCATCTCCATCGGAGAGAGGGTTGAGGACTCCTTTGGGAGAGTTATTGAGTGAAAGGAGATGAATGAGGAAGATAATACATTGCTAGGGTTTGAGATAATTGGGATTGAAGTTTTTGTTTGATAGTCTACAATTAGGGATACAAGTTGGGCTAACTTAGTCATTTTTCTTAGTCTTTTATGTCCGCACGGTAGGAAGTAGTAAAATTTCAAAATAAAATTTTAAGTGTTTTAAAATGAAAAAATTGCACATCAAGGTATTTTACAGTGTAACCATGTAAAACTTTTAAGGTATTTTCCGATGAAGCCTTTTTTTCTTCCTTACGTTATTTGATGTCTATATCAGTTGATTTACTGCTAAACCGGTTGGTATTTGTTATGAGCAGGTTGTTGACTCCTCCCGATACTCCTCTTTTCCCTTCCTTGGACGATGAAGAAGAGCCTCAACCGCAAAACTTGTCTCATCGGGGCAGGCTACGAAGTCAACCTATAAATATTTCAAAATCACCATCCTTGGTAGGCACTTATTTTTCTGTTTGTTTTATTTTTCTTTTTATTTAACCATCATTTTCTGTTTCGCATTTGCTTGAAGTTTGCTTATATCTTATCACTTACTACAGAACGAGAGAACGCACAAGAATAGTCGAAGTAGTGCAAGTCCACACCGTCTTAGCCCATCTCCTAGATTTGGTAGTAACTTCGGTCAATTGAAACCAAGGCCATCATCAGCTCCTCCTTCTAGTCCTCTTCCTGCTTTATGTCCAGTGACACCTTCACGAAGACCATCTACTCCTCCAAACAAACCAGTGACACCAACTCCAAGGTCTTCAACCCCGGCACTTAGGAGGTTGAGCACTGGTTCTAGTGCACAGGCATCATCTTCTGGAAGACGAGGAACTTCTCCCATGAGGGCAAGTCGTGGTAATTCCGCTTCACCAAAAATACGGGCATGGCAATCGAATATTCCTGGTTTTTCCTCTGATGTGCCTCCAAACCTTCGTACATCAGTTTCTGATCAGCCATCACCACATGTTAGGGGTTTGTCTCCAACACCAAGAAGTGGAAGGGGGAGGCAATCTATGTCACCTACTCCTTCCAGAAGTGCCAGCTCATCACATTGTAACGAACGTGACGTCTTTAGCATATATAGCAAGGGCTCTGTAGTCTCTTCGGGTGACGATGACGTGGATTCCTTGCATTCTACAGCAATTTCTAGCAGCCCGCCTGCAAGAAGAAATGGGGTGACAATGAACAGCAGGCCTATGGCATTATCAAAAAAACCATCCAGAACTTCACTTTCAAGTTCTGCTCCCAAAAGATCTTTTGAGTCGGTGCTTCGCCAGATGGTAAGGTGTTTAGTTGACAGTTTAGTTCTTTATTATATTTAACTTGCTTACTTTCATTTACTGCGAATATCAAGATCATGTAGATTCATATCTATTTTTTGCAGTTGTACTTGATTACTGTCTGACGGATTAAACTTGCACCCATTTTTGAGCTGATTTTCTTTTGAGTACAATAGAGTGGTTTACCTATATGGATAGCAAACATTATTTATGTTATGAGTTACTAGAAATGGGAAGATATTTAAAGTGACTACATATTACATATGTTTATACTACTACATATTGCACAACTTGGAAAGCAAGTTAGTTGATAGTTACAATCTTTACGGAACTTTCGGTTGAATTTTTGTTTATGTTTTGACAAAATTGAATGACTGAAAATTATTTATTTTTCTAACGACATGATAAATGGGCAAATGAATGTTAAATAACTTGATTTTACATACACCCTTAGGCTAGTAGAACAGGATGAACAATTCGTATTTTTCATAGGGAGTTAAAAGTTTGTATCATGCGGGGCCTCAAAATAAGAGGAGAGGTATGGTCTCACATGGTCGTCCTCCCTATATATGTTACATCTATATTTTATACCTTTGCATGCATGCCTCTAGTTACAAATGTACGAAAGAAAACTAGAGACCAGACCTCCCTAAATCCACTATACAGTCTATACACTGAAACCAAGTTCTCAACACTGGCTGCAACATTTTTCATATGTTCGAAAGGTTCTGGTTGCACTCTGCCATGGAAACCTGGTAACCACAATAATCTGGCTGACTTGCTAAATGTGGTTTGACCACCTGTCATATTGACTTCTTCTCTTTCTTGTTCTTCTTTTCATGGCATCTTCAACAGTTTTATAGTAAGACCAGTCACTTGAATTAATAGGCAACATTTTGTAAGTTTGATGCCAAAGAAGTCAGAGACTTACTTTCACTGCCTAGCTCTCAAATCAAAGTCACTAGTTAATAAATAGGTTAAGGCTCTAATTGGGCATTTATAGAAGACTTTTGGCATGCATATGAACAAGGTTTTAAATGTAGGACAGCATGTCCAAAATTTTGGCCAGTGTAGGTTTTGGAGAGTAACGAACACGATATTTTGGTATGTGTAGTTTAAGTTCTTTTTAAGAATATGTTGGTGATAATATCAGGTGTCGGGTGATATATCTGTCGAAATATCCTTATGTTGTGTTGTTTATGCCAATGTTCGTAATTGGTTTAGTTTTCGAGTTTGAATTTGAATCAAACCAAACCCAAAACACCCAAAACACAAATGATCTTGATTAAACCGGTACCATACCCATCTAAATCCCTATTATCGTATTATTTGTGCTATTTATATGATGTATTGAACTATTGATACATGTGATAATGTAATGTATGTAAATGTTATGACATAACAACCCGCCATACATGTGATTATTTTTGCTATTTGTTCTTCTTTTCATGGCATCTTCAACAGTTTTATATTTAGACAAGTCACTTGAATTAATAGACAACATTTTGTAAGTTTGATGCCAAAGAAGTCATGAGGACTTGTATTGCTTAACCTCTTCACCTTTTGCTACGAATGCTTTGGTAAGTTACAAGTCACACTGGTTGTCCTTTGGCTGAGTCAATCAGTTAGTATGGGACTTACTTTCACTGCCTAGCTCTCAAACTAATTAATATAAATAGGTTAAGGCTGTAATTGGGAATTTATAGAAGACTTTTGGCATGCATATGAACAAGGTTTTAAATGTAGGACAGCATGTCCAAAATTTTGGCCAGAATGTAGGTTTTGGGGAGTAACCAACACAATATTTTGGTATATGTAGTTTATGTCCTTTTTAAAAATATGTTGGCAATAATATCGGGTGTTGGGTGATATATCTGTCGAAATATCCTTATGTTGTGTTGTTTATGCCAATGTTTGTAATTGGTTTAGGTTTCAAATTTGAATTTGAATCAAATAAAACCCAAAACACAAATGATCTTAATTAAACCAGTACCATACCCATCTAAATCCCTATTATTGTATTATTTCTGCTACTTATATGATGTATTGAACTATTGATACATGTGATAATGTAATGTATGTAAATGTTATGACATAACAACCTGTTATATCCTATCCGCATGAAAATTCTTAGGCCGAAATGACCCCAACATCCGACATTTAAAACCTTGCATATGAATGAAAATCGAATTTTTTAGCTAATGCACGAAATAAAGGTGCAGGTCACACATGAGATTCACTAACATCAACAAATTCTTTTCCACTCACAAATTTTGGAATAAATTATTGAAGAATATTTCTTACTAAAAGAATACAGAGGAACGAAGATTATACTACTTTTTGCTATTTACTAGGAATTTATTTTGAATACCACAGCTATTCTTGGAGATTAAGATCTTTGAAAGCTATAGAGAGAATTTATTTTGAAAATCATTGCTATTTTGGAGATTAAGATGAGAGAGAGAAACAAGATTGAAATGTTTAAGATGTGGAAGAGAACTTCATTTTGTTCAGCCCAAGGGATCAAATTTATAATTACAATACGTATGCAGCTGCAAAAGATGGGAATAGCTGAAAATAGGAACAATAATATTGTGTTGACAAATATGTATATTGTATGTTTGATATCATTTTTTATACGAAATTTACCTACATACCATCTTCCATGCACTAAGAAATCTCTAACAAAGATGAAACTGAAAATGATGGACAAACACAAACATACTGAGTCGTGCACTGATACCGTCTTGACAGCATCATAACGATTTGCAAGTGTCTGGAGAAA
This sequence comes from Hemerocallis citrina, assembly GCA_017893485.1. Classification (NCBI taxonomy): domain Eukaryota; kingdom Viridiplantae; phylum Streptophyta; class Magnoliopsida; order Asparagales; family Asphodelaceae; genus Hemerocallis; species Hemerocallis citrina. Next base: position 250,719,996 of record CM030363.1, on the reverse strand, counting down.
TGCAATATCTTCGAATTTTACTCCTTTCGAATTCTGATATGAATTTATGTCCATGCTTATTATTTGGAGGTGACGGCAGTATAAGACATTATGGTTTAACTTGGTTTGTTTTTCTTAACATTCGACTGAGAATAGAAAGTATCTAATGTATCGCAGAAACCATTACGCTGTGAAACTCAATACTAAATCTTTTCTTTTAAACCTTCCTGGTGCCAGATCTAACTCTTGCTTTTAATTCCAATACTTTTTTAAATAAAGGGCTACACGTCGCAGCCTGGCCTCAAACATGAGACCTCCCGTTACCCGTTCCAACCTCTTTACCATCTGAGCGGGTTTTTTATTCCATTTTAATGTTTGAATGTTCTGTTTTTGTCAATTAGTTAAACTTATAGGTAAAATAAGATGCATTTTTTCTACTTTCATGCAGGAAATCTTAGCTAATTAACATTTGCACACCATTTCTTCGATTCTTTCATTCAGGATCATAAATCGACACATTCTTTCCTTTTCCTGCAAAAAATTAATCTAATAAATGTTTTATATTCAATTTACTCACAGTTCATTCCTGTTATATTCATCACTTTATACAGGACAATCGCAAGACTCCTCAAAATATGTTCAGGCCATTATTATCAAGTGTACCTGCGACCACCTTTTACGTCGGAAAAGCAAATAATATCCACCGGCCTGTCTTCTCTAGAAACTCTTCACTTACAACTAGCACTAGTGCAAGCTCTGATCAAGGTGCCAGTGTTGCACCTGATATGGAGAGTAGTGAGCATGGAGAATGGGAAAGAAGGCAACATCTTGGCACCCAAGAGGATATGTTTCTTTTAGATAAGGTAGATGATGTAATTGAAGATAGTGGTACCGTACTCGATGAACATGTATCTGCCAATGTAGATGCAGATGATTTTAATGGTTCCATGGATAACCTTGGTGTTATTGCAAGCATTGAAGTTGCTGCTGAATCTTGTGTGGTCGATGGTTATGAAATAATGGTGATTTGTTCCAAATGCGGAAAACATTTCCATCTTTTGGGAATGGATGGAAATACAGATGATTGTCAAGAATGTGCCGAGATAGATGGTCTCTTCGCTGTAGAAGAACCCATGTTACCTCCAACTGTTCAGACTGAAGCTGTCATTGAAAAGGATAAATCAGTTAGTGAACTGCAGCTCAGTTCCAGAGTTCTTCAATTTGCGGAAAGGTGTAGCAGTGAGGTTGTACCTGGCCAACTTGAACATGAAGACAGTCAGATAGACTTTCATCATTCTGATCAGCAACTAGAAAGCCAGAATGATGAAACTTCCTGCCATTGTGATACTGGAAGTAAGTATGAGGAGATGGATCCTGCTACCCATCCTAGTCATAGAATGGACAATCCTGAGGGCACTGGAATATCTGTACTTCTGCAAAGGTCAAGCAGTAGCAAGTGGCCAATTGTGCAAGCACGGGCTTTCTCTACAACAAATATACTTTGTTCTGAGCCTTCTTATGTAAGAGATAATGCAAGTTCATTGAGACAAAGTATTGAGCGAGACATTGCTTCTGCGTCGTCGTCTTCTTCCATGGACTTGGGATCACCTAGGAAAGCAGAGGTTCACATTCAACACCAGTTTAGCAGCAGGAGAAGTGATTTGGATAGTGTGAGAAGTGATACAGATGCAAAATCTCAGTGCACTGGTTCACATGTTGATGTTACTGTTGATGCATCTGGACCATTCGTTCATCCCAAGAGTGATGTTGAAGAGAACATTAGCAGCTACGGTAAGGGAGACGAAAATGAGGCTTTACAAGAACCAAATTTAGTTATCGAGGAGTGTAGCAGCTCAACTGAGAATATAGACACGAGTGCTACGAATTTCACATCTTGCAAAAAAACAGATTTTATAGATGGTCATGTTCGTGTTAATGCTGATAGTTGCTTTGAAGAAACCAAATCCGAGTCAGAGTTGTTGAGGCACAGCACTAATTTTGAAACCTCAGCAGCAGATAATCTAAAAGATGGAGACTTACCTTCATGCATTAAAGTTGATGAAGACCTGTCAAGAATTAGTGAATGGACATCTCGAGATATGGAAGCATCAAACAGTACTCCTGGTCCTTCTATTATTACAAAAGAAGGTATGCTAAATGGTCCTGCTTCTCTAAGTAATTTATCTGAAGCTGCCAAAAACAGCTCTTCTATTTCTCTCATGGAATCACAGAATGATTGTGACAATAACGGAGAGACCTTCCACACATGTTCTGTTCCTATGGTGCCGGTGCCAGAAAAGAGCGTGCTTTTATCTACTTCAGAACCTGGTTTCTCAGACCATGTGCATTGTATGGAAGGTATGGTTTTTGATATATTCTTTTGCTTCTTCACTTTTTTGTCTTTTCTCAGTTTTAGTAATGTCCTCTTCCAATGATTATGATTGCAAATATGCTAATTATTCTACGTTTATGTTGGTAATTAGCATAGTGTACTGTTCGCTAATTTTTTTAGTCTGCTATTAGATGGAATATGTTAAATGGATACACGCTCATTGCACGCATCCACTAGAAAAATGCACAGGATGTTCACGCTCACTGCACACAGCCACTAGAAAAATGCAGAGGGTGTTCATGTGAGAAATATATCAAGTTCATTTTTTTGTCTCGAAATAATGTCCATACTTCTATTGTTATTCCCTAACTACTTCAGGATAACCCTGATTGTTTGGGAGCAATCTGTGCAACATTTACCCAATCTATTTTATAGAATTAGAGAATGCTTCACCTAGTTACTTCGCCTTGGTGCAACACACAAAGACAAAAACAGCAGGGATATGAAAGCCATCAATAAATTAGTTTCGTCCCCCATTGCCTCCGCTCTCTTTCTCGTTCCAGCCTTCTTCTCTCTCTAACCTGCCCCCCTCCTCACCACACCCCACCCCATCTCTCAATTCAACCTACTATTTATAAGGATCGACACAACTAGCTGGCAACATGCGATGATGGGAGGAGGTGGTGGCGCGATTCATCAATAGCGTCAGTGTATTGGTGGCGGCGGCGTTAGTGATGGTGGCAACGGAGTTGTTTAGAATGACCGGGGCTCCGATACCAGTTGTTGGGATTTGTTAGGCGCAGCGGAGGGTTAGAGCGAGAGGCGACTACCGATCACAACGAACAACCAAGCAACGTAGACCACACCTAGCACACAAAGCACACAATTTTGTTCCGGTTCGGCAAACCTAATCGGGGGAGAAAGAACCGAGATACTATTCAACTAGAGAAGATACAAGAATACAATACTCTCACAAAGAACCAATCTATCTCTCTAGCCTCGCTAGAAGATACTCTGCTGTTTACAATAGAAAACTCAGATGAAGTACTACCTCAATGAAGACCATTACATTATTTTATAGAGATCTAAAAACCCTAGATTGTAGTTTTGATCTTTCACCGTTCGATATACCCTAAAGAGAAAGTCACACGATAGGAGCCGTATGATCTAACTTGGAGCACAAATTGGTTCATTCAGATCCACCAAGGGCCTGATCCAATATTAATGTTGCTGCTACTTGCGGTCGACTGCTGAAAACAGCAGTCGATTGCACTTGAAGTCGAGAACCACTCTACTGGTTGCAGTCGACTAACAGTTGATTGTCAACTTCCGGACAGCCAGAAACAACAACCTTCTTCGTCTCCCTTCTTTGCTTTGAACCTCTTCTTGCTTCGCCCTATTCTCTTTACATCGAACCTAGTATGTAAGACATAAACCCAACAGGTGGAGCTTTCTTTTTGTTTGTGATATGCACCTTTTTCGCGTTTTCTATGTTGCTGCTGATAGCATGAATATTGGGATGGCTAATCACACGATGCATGCTATTAGCCCTTATGTAATATGATTCCGTTTTTTTTATCAAATTAAAATTTTAATTCATGCTTGTTATTACAAATATATAACGGTTAAAAAAAATAATATTGTCAATATTTCATGGGATATTTTAGCAAATGCCACCATTCAAAATGTGGAAACTAGCATATACCACCACTATTTTTGAAAACTAAGAAATTTCCTCAGTTTGGACGGAGTTGTTAAAATTTCGTTAAGTGAACTTATGTGCATCACACGTGACACAGTTAAATGACCTAAATACCCACAATACAAAGTACTTTAACAAATGCCCCCATTCAAAAATTGGAAACTAGCATATACCCCCACCCACTATTTAAAAAAATAAAGATATACTCTCAGTTTGGACAATTTTTTTGGTATGTATCGATGAAACTTAATTGCAAAAAACAGCTGAAAATTTTCCAAGCCAGTTTTAGTATGTTCCAAAATAAACTGAACTTATGTGCATCACACGTGACACAGTTAAATGACCTAAATACCCACAATAAGAAGTACTTTAACAAATGCCCCTATTCAAAATCTGGAAACTAGCATATACCCCCACTATTTAAAAAAACAAAGATATACTCTCAGTTTGGACAATTTTTTTAGTATGTATCGATGAAACTTAATTGCAAAAGACAGCTGAAAATTTTCCAAGCCAGTTTTAGTATGTTCCCAAATAAACAGCTGTACATGTGACTAAATGATGCATATTAGTAGTAGTTGTCTTACTCCGTAAAGATTTGTTCATGTAATCAACATGCAGTAAATGAAACATTGAAAGTAAACAAATTGAGATTATCAGATGCCAGACCAACTATAAAGTAGGAAAATAACAAAACACAGATTAAACTGCAATAATCGATAATGTTTATGTTAGAATTAGGGATATGAAAATATTCTTTATTATTGATTGAATAAACTAAGTACAATAAGACTCATACATATAGGAGAGAATAGAATACTAAACCAATACATTATTCAATGTGGAACTAAACTAATCTATCATCCAACACCCCTCTCAAACTCAAGTTGGTTCAAGCAACAAGAGTTTAGAATACTAACGATATTGATGTGGAATGAACGGCAAACTGTGATGCAGAAACGACACTTGAAGCACATGTGACGGAACTGAGAAGTAGACTGATGGATCTCACCCCTGACTTGAGAAATAATCGATGCTGGGATTTCACCCCTGACTTGAGAATGGTCGATGGTAGGATCTCACCCCTGACTTGAGAATTGTCGATGACTGAGAATTGGATGCTGATAACACCCCCTCTCAAAATCACGATCGATCAACCGGAGTAGGTTGACGATCTGGATGTAAAAGCACAAGAACCTGTAATTTTTTTTTTAATTTTAAATCTGAATACATTCAGAACAAGGATAAGATCATAAAAGGAGAAGTTAGGAAATACTTTAAACTTGGGTTTGATCCGACGATAAAGCATCAACCACCCAAGAGACAAGAAACAACAGCTAAAACACTAGTAACTTAAGAGCATGACACCAAGAAAAGGAGTAAACCAGGGAAAAAGAACCCAAAACACCAACATAAAGAATATGCAAACTAGAAGATAGGACAGGAGGGAGAGTTTCGAAGGCTGCGGAGGATCAGCTAGTGGAAGAAGTGTCTGGAAGGGGAAAACCCAATGATGGGAACAACTAAACTGAAACACCACCGGAAGCAAATGGACAGTTGAAAGGAAAGATCACCGGAAGCAAATGACCGGTGCAAGATCTCGATCTATGCGATTTAGATCTAGATCTAGCCAAGAGGGGGAAGGAGAAGACTCCGCAAGTAAAAGATCGAGAAGATCTAGAGCAAGATAAATCTGTAGTGGAGGCCATCCACGGAAAAGGATACGGAGAGAAGAGAGCGTGGATCAACGACGCAGAAGGGGGGGAGAGAGAGAGAGAGAAAGGGAGTGGATATGGCGATGATTTTTAGTATGGAGGTTAGAGGGGAAGGATTTGAAAGGAGGGGAGCTTTTAGGGGGGAGGGGGGGCTATTTGGGAAGTTGTTTTAGATCGAGAAGGTTTTCAGGTGCTGTTGGGATTTTGATTCGGTGTGGGTTTAGGAGGATAGGAGGCGGTAGGGGGGCGGTGGCACGTGCGGAGGAGGCGCGGCGGAGGAGGGCACCATTGACCGGGAGGAGGTCGCCGAAGGTGCGGCCGTCATTGATTTGGGTGTGAAGAATAAGGTAGGTGACGGGGATTGGCGGCGGAGAGAGACACCAAAATCAGATCTTGATTTTGGGGGATTTGGGGGTTTTTAGGGTTTGGGAATTTTTGGTAGATTTGGAGGATTTGATTGGGAGAGGAAGAGGGATGACAGCTAGTGTTTTGGGGGGAGATTAGGATTTTGGTATTTGATCGGGAGCGGAAGAGAGATGTCAGGAGGTGGAGTGATTCCGATGAAGACGAGAACCACTCCACCTCGACAACGAGGATGAAATTAGTATAGGCCTTGTAGAACGATAGGCTCTGATACCATGTTAGAATTAGGGATAGGAAAATATTCTTTATTATTGATTGAATAAACCAAGTACAATAAGACTCATACATATAGGAGAATAGAATACTAAACCAATACATTATTTAATGTGGGACTAAACTAATCTATCATCTAACAGTTTAGATTCAAACAACAAAACTATCCTACAATACAACACTTAGTCTAATCAATATACAATCATATAATCTGAAAATACTTAGCATAATCAATATGAAATTGCTGTCAAGTAAAATTTGAAGCAAAACTGTTGAGAAATATTAAATTTTGTAGCTGCTAAGTTCTTTTCAGCATTAGACAGGAGAAGTGGTACTCATAACAAGTCACATGCCCACAAATTCCCACAACATATCCTCCATAAGTAAGAAACTAACAAAGAGATTTCAAGTCAGATTTTGATCCCAAAAAACAAAAAAGCTATAGCTATCATAAGTAAGAAACTAACAAGCAAGATACATACCAAAAAAATTGTCCAAACTGAAGGTATATCTTAGTTTTTTAAAATAGTGGGGGTATATGCTAGTTTTCAGATTTTGAATGGGGGCATTTGCTAAAATACTTTTTATCATGGGTATTTAGGTCATTTTACTGTGTCACGTGTGATGCACCTAACTTAACGGAATTTTAACAGTTTCATCCAAACTGTGGGTATTTCTTAGTTTTTAAAAATAGTGGGGGTATATGCTAGTTTTCACATTTTGAATGGGGCATTTGCTAAAATATCCCATATTTCATTTATAAATAGTAGGTTATTTTAATCTTCCATTCTTTCATCCATTTACATGACTGAAATGTTCATTGCCTCATATATTTGTGTGTATTAAGTTAAGATTTACTTTCATATGCGCTATCCATATATTGTATAGGCAATAGTTTAATCCTTTAGTTCAATGAAAAATAAGTCATAAAAGCAAATTTAAACAAATTTGTTTGATATATTATTTATGTTAATGATAGGAGTGCTAACTTTTTTTGTTTTAGATGTTAAATGTTAGTTCTGTGAAATATTATGTTTAAATAAATGTCAAATTTAGATTTAATTCCTGGCTGGACTCGTTGAATTAAGAGAATTCATTTAACTATCCAGTCATGATTTAGTTTGATGCTAGTCACCCTTATATAGTATTTATAATTTAAGCATAAAAAATTAGTTTCATATATTATTTTGAGATAAAGGTTTTGTTGTTGTTGTTGTTGTTGTTGTTGAAGTATTTCAAAATACCCTTATTAGAACAAATGGGGGTATACTCATTTAAATTTAAGAGTATAGGTAATGTGCATGTAATGCACATGAAAAATAGCATATCAGTTGTCAAGTTGCTTTGTCTGGATAGTCAATAGAAATTAATTCTCAACTATTATTTTAATTTAAGCAATAAAATTGAATTATATCATTGCTTAACTTTTCCCCCTTAAACTATTGCATGCAGGAAAGGTTCAGATCCTATAACAAAACCTAACATATCAGAAATCATAGCTCTAGTGTTGTCTACAATTGTAATATTTAAACTTCTCTTTTTTAAGAATGAGTTGTTAGGGAATTATAAGCGCAGCGGGGGTGATTGTGGAGAAGCGATAACCGATCACAACGAACAAACAAGCGAGTAGACCAAACATAGCACACAAAACACACAATTTTGTCCCGGTTCGGACGAACCTAATCTAGGGGAGAAATATCTGAGATATTGTTCAACTAGAAAAGATACAAGAGTTACAATCACTCTCACCAAGAACCTACATATCTCTCAAGCATCACCTGTTGTTTACAATGGAAAACTCTCATATGAAGTACCCGCACACCTCTTATGGAGGCCAATACAATATTATATAGAGATCTAGAGAAACCCTAGGTTGTAGTCTTGATACAATCATTGTCTGACATACTCCGAAGAGAAAGCCACAGAATAGGAGCCGTACGATCTAACTTGGGGGAGAAGTTGGGCTCAAACAGATTCACCCATATTCGGCCCAAACTGGAACTGATGTTACTTGCGATCGACTGCTCAAAAGAACAGTGAACTGCAATATAGCAGTCGACTGTCACTCCATCAACAAGCAACAACAACCCTTCCTGCTTCAATATCCTTTTCGAACCTCTTCTCGCTTCATCATATTCTCTTCACATGCAACCTAATATGCAAGACATAAACCTAACAATCTCTACCTTGGATTGCATACTCTTGCTTCCACACCTGTGTGATTAATTGCCTGTAGACTTCTTTTTTTTTCTCTCTTGTAAACAACTTGATTCAGTAGCTTCTTATGCTAGTAGAATTTACCTCCATCAATTGTTTGTCCAATGATATGCCCCCTCAAGGACATACCCCAATAAGCGTCAACACGAAGTTGCCACCCTCCGCACGAACTCCATCTTCCCTGAGGCATCCTCCATGTCTCGACAATATTCGAACATCGTGATCTTGCTTCAGAGATTCTAGTGGTGGCGAACTAGATAATGGTTTAGGGATGTTGAGCTTAGAAATACTTGGCCAAATTTTTTCGTTCCCATAAAGTTTGCAGAGGTTGTGTTGAACACCTTTGCTTCCCTTCATCACCTTACGACGACCTTCCCAAACTGATAGAACTCCACCTAAAGTTGTGTACCTGCAGCCCCTTGTTTCTAAAGTTTCCAAGGATATTATGTTCCGTTTCAACAAAGGAATATGCATGACCTTGTTCAATGTGAACCCTTTTCCATTTAACATCTCCAATTCAGCTATTCCCTCACCCACTACATCACAAATCGTATCAGTGTACATTCACACAACGACCTATTGTAGACTTGTAAGTAGAAAATATATCCATCTCGGAGCAAATATGAGAAGAACTACCTGAATCAAGAAACCAACCAGAATCCACATTTAGAGAACTTGACATAAGAAGACAATCTTAGTTATCACTTAATTCAGTGGCATTGACTATGTTGGCACCCTTTTGATTCAACCACTTGCGACAATTCCTCTTGTAATGCTCAATCTCTCTGCAATGATGACAACAAATCACACCCTTATGCGCACTATCCCTTCCAATTGAAGTTCCATCCACCGCCAAGCAACCCGTTTGATAGACGTTGATTTCTGAGTCTTCTTCCTAAGTGTATCATCCTTCAAGTTCTTGATCGCACCGGCTACCAAACGCTTCTCCTTGGCTGATATTTTGTGTAGCATGGTGGTTATCAAGTGCTCGTATGAATCTAGTAGTGAATATATCAAGTTGAAAGTTTTATTCTCTTCGCTTACATCATCTGCGTTTATCGCCTTCAATTTAGATAACACCTTATTGAATTTCATTATATAATCTTGAAGAGCGGTATCTTCTTTCATTGAGAAACGAAACAATTTTCTCTTCCACTACATTTGATCCAATAACGACGATCTTGAGTAGTCAATTTTGAGTCTCGCCCACAAACTCGCCCGCTTGTCTTCTCAAGGAAGTTACACTTGACCTCGTCTACCAATGACAACCGGATTAAACTCAAGGCTTTTAATCAAATCTCATTCCACTTCTCCTACTTTACTTGGATGACTTCCTTTTATACACTTCTAGGAAAAAATACAATCTCCTTTGAACCAATACATCGTACATGCCCACCTTCAAGAGATTAAAGTTGATCAAACCGTCGAACTGCTTAATCTTCGTATATTTCTGATGTGTCATCTTCACCAAGAAACTCCAACAACTTATGCTCTGATACCAGTTGTTAGAGAATTATAAGCGCATCGGAGGTGGGCTGTGGAGAAGCGATAACCGATCACAATGAACAAACAAGCATGTAGACCAAACCAAGTACACAAAGCACCTCTCTCATGGAGGCCAATATTATATGGAGATCTAGAGAGACCCTAGATAGTATTACCCTGCAGAGAAAGCCACATGATAAAAGCTGTACAATCTAACTTGGAGGAGAAGTTGAGCTCGAACCGATTCACCCAGAACCTGCCCAAACTACAGCCGCTGTTACTCGCGATCGACTACTCAAAAAAGTAGGCGACTGTAGTACAGTCAAACCCCAACTACTGAGTTGCAATCGACTACTATAAATAGCAGTCTATTGTCACTCCTTCATCAGCCAGCAACAACAATCCTTCGTGCTCCATTATCCGCGTTGAACCTTTTCTCGCCATCTTCTCTGCACATCGAACCTAGTATGCAAGACATAAACCCAACATGGGTTGCATTTTCTGTTTACTTTTTATATGATAGGTTGCATATATGTAGCAAGACAAATTACTCGTCCATCATATCAGTGTTCACAATAATTACATGCTTCATCCTTTTAGAAGGCCGTCACTTGTTCCTTTTTGCTTGAAGAGCATACTTATAAAGTTAGGATAAATGTTTGGTGCTTGCTTTCTTGGATAATATTTAGGCACTATGTGAGATGTTTCTTTACGAGAAAAGAGACCTCATAGCTATACAAGGAAATCTTTTTGTTATATAGAGTAAGGTAAGTGATTATAAATTTATAGGTAATCTTACTCCACTAGCGACCAACATGTTCATTGTGGACCCTATGTCCAGGAAATCCATTGGGGCAGGGGGGGTGGTGATGGGCGGGCGTGGAGGGGTTTCACTGCCCCCATTATTTTACAAAACACCTTTAAATGTCAGAATTCAGTTTGAGCACCCCCCCCCCCCCCCCCCCCCCCAACCCACCCCATTAACAAATTTCAGTTTGGTCCTTCAATTTTTTCACCAATCTGACTACAACATAAGAAAATTTTGGTCTAGGCCCTAATTTGACAAATTTGGTATAAGTCCAATTTGACTACTCCCCTTGACTATTCTTAGTTGTACATTTAAACCCCTCAGCGTCAAATGTAATTTTGAAAACCCTTTTGTTACAAAAGCCAGTTAGAAGATTTTCTTTTTCTTTCTTTCTTCTAGCTTTGTCTCTGCCCATGTCCCAAGATGTCTGATTGTTTGTGCGTAAAAATATGCATTTTGGAGATCACTTATCCTTTGAGCAGTTGCAAAATGGACGTAGTAGAAGAAATAGACAATTTGATGCCGTTAATTGTTAAGGGGCAGCCACTCTGCTTGATTTTGCATACACATCTTATAATATGGAGGCTTATATGGATACTATACAACAAAATTATCATTTAAATATGAGAGACCTGTTTCTCTTTTAAAATTTAGGACCAATTTGATACTCGTTACTGTGACCAAAAAAAGTCGGAGGAGGTGAACATGCGTACAATTAGTTTAACTAAAACCAATCGGTTAAAATCTAACTATATCGATTAAATGATGAACTATTTGATTATATTTTAAAATAAAAAAATACCTTTCATTTCCAATATACAACTTTCGAAAAGAGAATATCATAACAAGGAGCACACATGACACCATTACCATTTCTCTATTTGATTGCTCTTACCTAGCGACCTGACCTTGTCGTTCTCTGGTGGAAAAGAATGACCAGAGCCTGCCACCTGCACGCACGGCCCGTCTTAATAGTCTTTGTTTTAAATGCCTGTAGGCCTTTCCTTCATATGGACTAAGCTGTTCCTGCCATGAAATGATTAAGACTTGGAAAACCTTATTATCTAATTTCATGATAAGTATTTGAAAATTATTGGTCAAAAACTTTATCAGTTTACCGATATTAATTTATTATGATTCATTTTGACTTATGATATTTATAATAGAAAATATATTGTTAGTAATTTACCCGTATGAATATATTGAATTTTATCGATTTAAATGATAACCCAATTGTTCAAAGTTTTTCAATGACCAGATATATCTCCTGTAGTGAATTATTGATTAACAATTTTGTGTAAGAATGTATCTTGTAAATTATACATTAGTAATTTGATTGGAATTGTTAAGATATAGATATTGTAAATGAAAAATACTTCATATACATTTTTAAATGAGTTGAGCTAGGCTTATATCAGCTACGAAGCATGGGTACTAAAAAATGGACCCCGAACCTGTATTGGGTGCGTATCTGGGTCGGGTACGCCCGGGTACGTTGCAGATATGTACCTATTGCGTATCCGATCAGTAAAATAATTAGAAAAATAAAAACATAACTCGGGTGCGGGTCGGGTGCGTTCAGGTGCGAGCGGGTGCGCCCGGGGTGCGCTTGGGTGTGCCCATTTGTATTTTATTATTAAAAAAAACTTTTACATGATATCTCTTTCTCTCTCTCTCTATCAACCCAGATCTGAAAACTCTCTCCCCCCTCCCTTTTTCTCCCTGAAACAAATCGATTCCTCACTCTTTCCCTAATCCGCCGTCACCAATCGATCCTGATCCCGCTGCCACCAATCGAACCTGAGCCTTCGTTGTTGCCAACCAACACCAATCGAACCGTCGCCTACCTTCGCCGACCACCACTTCCTTTCTCTACCGCCTGCCGTCGTTGCCTGCCTGAACCTGAACCTAACGTCGCCTGCCGTCGCCAATTGAACCTGAGCTTGCTGTGCCTCTTCCTCTCTCTACCGTTGTGCCACTTCATCTCTCTCTCCCAAGATTTGATCTTTCTTCCTGTATACAAATTAGATGAGAATGAATGAGAAGTATAAAAAATTTAATCATTTGGAATGAATGAGAAATATGGAAGCATGAGAAGTGTTAGTCTGTTAGTACTTAGTAGTTCACTGAGAAATATTGAGTTAATAGTTCTTTTTGAGTTTACTGTTAGTTTGTTAGTTTTAATTGTTAATTCACTAAGTTAGTCGACAGTTAGTTCACTGAGAAATTGTTAGTTCACTGAGTGAGCTTTTAATTGTTAGTTTGCTAGTTTTTAATTGTTAGAGTGAGAATGATTGCTCATTGTTAAGTTCACTGAGAATCTGAGATTGATTGTTAATTGTTAGTTTTTTATTTTTATGTTACATATTCATAATGTTTTGTTACTTGTTAGTTTTTATAATTTTTTGGAATTTTGTATTTTTTTAACATAATATATATTAAATTTATTATTTTTATATTCAACGTACCCAAAAATGTATCTGTATCCTAAATTTTAAGAAATCACGTATCTGCATACCCGAGTCGTGTCGTACCTGTATCTCGTACCCGTGTCCGTGCTATCTATCAGTAATAGTATGATAATAGTACTATCACTTTAGGTTTCAACACAGTCAATTATTGACCATCCATGATAAAAAACCACATCATTGGATATGTTGTACATCATAAAATTACGTGTACAAAATTTCAAATGAATTTTACAAAGTTTTAACTGCTCATCATGTTGGGATTGGGGCGTCAACAAATGCCCTCTAGTCGCAGTGGTAATTAGAGCAATGAGGAAGTCGAAATAGACGAGGCGAATAAATTGAGCAAGCAAGTAGATCCACCAAACTAACACAAACACAACAAAGATGACTTATCCCGGTTAGTTTTTGCTTAATCCGAGGGGAAATATAGGGAGATCTGATATTCAACTAGAAGAGATTACAAGGAGTTACTGATTACTTGACACAAGGAATTAAACTCACCCACCAAGAACTCTCTCTCTCTCTCGAGCCTCGCTTTGCAATAGAGAAAAGAATCTATGAAGTACTACCTCTCATATTGGAGGAGTTTACAATATATATAGAAGAATAGAGAGAAAACCTAGGTCTAATCTTGATCCTCAGTCGTCCGATAAAACCTGAAAAAGAAGTAATTGAATAGGAGCCGCACGATCTAACTTGGAGTTGAAGATTGGGCTGAACCGACTTAACAAATCGAAGCCCAAAAACAAATCAGCGCCGCGGGCGGTCGACCGTACCACTCTCTGACTTCCCAGTACAACGAGCGGTCGAGGGTGCGGTCGACTGTCACCATGACCGGTCGACCGCAACTAGCCTGCACCTGCTGCTGCTGTTCTCCTTCTACTCGCTTTGACCCTTCGACCTCCGTGCTTCATATTACCTTCTTTGAATCTGAACGAGTATACAAGACACAATCCTAACACATCATGCAACCAAAAAGCAACGCAATTTGGACTCTTCAAACGTCGATTTTTATGATAAATGGTTAAAAGCTGACAAAATTGTATGTGTTAGATGTAAGATATTATAACATAGTATCAGAACATCTACTTTTATAAGGCCTATACTATTTTTTTCCTCATCATCGAGGTGGAGTGATTTCCACCTCCATTGGAATCACTCACCTCATGTCGTCAACATACCTCTCCCAATGCTTATCAAATTCCTACTTACTAAATCCCTAAACTCAAACCCTAATGAATCCCTAATCCCAAATTCTCCTAATCAATCCACAATCAAACCCTAATCCCTCTCTCTTCCTGTGTGCCACTCCACACCCAACAACTTTCTTCCTCTCCATCTTCTCCACCTACCCAAAACTCCAAACAACCTCTTCACCTCCATTACACCAAAATAAATCCATCAACACCATTAACCACGACTCCTCCATCAACCCACTGCCATCACCATTGCCTCTTTTAACTCCAACCCGTCCACCTCCAACCGAACAACTCCATACCCGAACCCCTCTTCAATCCCGAACTCCTTGCAACCCATCAAATCCCAACTCATCACCAAACCCAACCACCAGCTCCTCCCATCGGCAACCTCCCCTCTCCCCATATCAAGCCTTCAAACTCATCAACAACTCCACCTCTCCATTGAAACCCGAACTCCAAACCCTTGCATGTCCTTGGAGTGACCTTCGTGGTGCCGCACTGTTCCCCATCCTTCGTCCTCTGTCTCCCGTCGTACTGTTCCCGCCCCATCGTCGCCGTCGTGTTGCTGCCTCACCACCACTCCCGAAAGCCTCTTGCTGTTGTCTTTACCCATCGGCGGCGCTCCCACAACAACTCCCAATCCAAACCCCCCGCTGCCACCTTCCCGTCGCCTGTCACATCCCGCCATCGCGCAGCTGTCAACTCCGCTCCTGATCCTCTCCATGTCCTAGCCACCGCAACCCTTCTCTCCTACATCCAAACCCAAACCTCACCCGTATCCAAACCCCAATACCCGAAACCCTAATACCCGAATCCAAACCCGACCAGTTTCTGTTTCCAAAAAAAATCATATCCCAACACAACTCATCCCAACTCCCGTCTCCCTTCCCCTACCTCTCGTCGAAAACCTCCCACTTTCGCATCCAGATCCCAATACAAATTCACACTGGTTAATCCATCGTGAGTTTGAGAGGGGGAGATCCCGACATCATCCCAGATCCCGACAACTTCCGAATCCTGATGTCCTCCGACGTACATCCCAGATCTAAGAGCCGGATCCAATCCGGACGTCCTTCTTGGCGTCCTTCCCGTCCGTCCAGGGTCATCCCGAACTACTACTACTACTACCCGCCCAAGAGCACTACTTCTACTACTTTTCGCTGAAGAACACTATTTCTACTACTCCCACCGAAGAGCACTACTACTACTACTCCCTGCGCCACCATGAACCGTTCTAGATCCAAGAGCTGGATCATCCCTGTGCCACCGTGTGCCATCCCTTGTACCACTGAGCGTCGTCATCGAGCGTCATCTCTGCACCACCGTGCGTCGTCCCTGCCACATGAACATTGTCAATATTCCAAACTCATGTTTCTTAAACCAGCTTGAGTTTGAGAGGTGTTAGATGTGAGATATTATTTTACTCAGTTTAGTCTCGTATCGGAATATATATTAGTTTAGTCTTTGCTTCTCTCCTATATATAGGAGATATTGTACTCAGTTATAATGAATCCAAGAATTCAATAATCCAATCAAGTATTCTTCTTTATCTCTAAATCTAACAGAATGAAATTTTGTCCACACGTAGTTTCCATGATCTAGATAACAGTGGAGTGAATTTTCATTTTGAATTATCAATAATTGAAATTGAAATGAAGAATATAGTGGTAATAGATACTATCGACATTGATAGTATCGATAGTAGTCTGCTCTTAAAATTTATTGGTGGAAGTTTTCTTTTGCTTAATGTTCTTGAGTTTTTTTAGATATGAATGAAAGAATAGTTAATTAGATTTTTGTTATTTGTTAAATAGTACTTCATGCTGTATTAAGGATAAAAATGAATTTCCCAAAATGTTTTATAAGGTGAATGGATCATGAATAATTGATTATATAGGGATATTCAATTTGGGTGGTGCATAATGCATCTCGGAGGCTGTGTAACTAAGTTGTATTAAAAACTCATCTGAATACTAGTCATTCTG
This sequence comes from Hemerocallis citrina, assembly GCA_017893485.1. NCBI lineage: Eukaryota > Viridiplantae > Streptophyta > Magnoliopsida > Asparagales > Asphodelaceae > Hemerocallis > Hemerocallis citrina. The sequence continues at coordinate 250,703,467 of CM030363.1, read as the reverse complement.
AACATGTTTGGATCTTTTAAGCCATGAATTTCAGTCCATTTTGTACTACATCTATAGTTTCTCCTTCGATGGATTTAAAATAACTTGCCACAGCATTTACTTTCCGTATTTAGTAAAGATCAACAAAGTGGGTTTTAATGAAATTTACATATCATTGAGTTTTCTGAGAAAGCAGTTGGATTTGAATCCTTGAGGAAGCATCCAAATCAAACCGTATGTGTGTGGAGAGAGAGAGAGAGAGAGAATTAAGATTAAGCTAGGTACGACAGATTGTATCACTTTTATTTTTAATTCGAATTTAAAAGGATGGACCATCCAAAATGAATATGCACACCATTAGAAGCGATCTACATCCTAACACTACGTGGACAAAAATTTGGATGAACCTGACGAATTTTAGTCCCTCATTGTGCAAACACAAAATTGAGTGATTTTAGGGTCTTTTTAAAATGTCATTTTTGTGGTTGATAAATTGTTAAACTCGTTAAGTTCATTTGCAATTTTGTCCATGTGTTAGGAAAACTGAAGATCTTGTTGAGTCTTCGACACAACCAACACAAACCACCAAGCAAAATCAGATCGCACCAATCACACAAAGCACACAAGAATTGTCCCGATTGGAACTTTCGTCTTAATCCGGGGAGAAAGAACCGAGATGTTATTTCAACTAGAGAAGATACAAGAATCAGCCAGACCCGTGCCTAAAACCCATCAGCGCCGCGAACGATCTACCGTCCAACCAGACCGGTTGACTGTCCTCCTCACGGGAAGACCCTGTGCATGGGACGGTCGACCGCAACCCAGGTCGATCGACCGCAACCTGCTACTGCTGCTGCCACTGACTGTTTCCTTCTTGCCTCCACTTCGTCTCCAATCGTCTCGATCCCTCCATCGTCTGATCGTCTTCATATCCAACATAGTATGCAATAAACCCAACAATCTCCACCCTGGATTGCATACTCATGAATCCATACTTGTGTGATTTAAAACTCTTTCATCTCCGCTTTGTAAACAACACGTTTCTATGGCTTTTTCTGCTAGTTGAATAAACTTCCACATGTTTTCTTCCAGCTGTATGCCCCCTTAAGGACACACCCCTGTAGATGTGATCATGGAGGTGCCACCCTTCATACAAACTCCACCTACATCAAGGCTCTCTCCACCTTTCAATGGTATTCGAACGTTGCAGTCTCATGTTGGTAATTCTAGTGACTACTTACTAGATGATAGATGATGCTTTAGGAACAATTGGCTTCCATACACTCGGCCGAGTTTTTCTGCTACCACAAAGCTGGTAGAGGTTGTGTTGACCCTGCCTAATCCTCCTCTTACCCTTCATTACCTTATGATGACTATCTCAAACTGTTAAAACTTCACCTTGAACTGTGTACCTATAGCCACGAACATCAAGAGTCCCCAATGATATCAGATTCTGTTGTATCTAAGGAATATGCATGACATTTTCTAGTGTGAACCCTTTACCATCTAGCGTCGCTAATTCAGTTGTTCCCTTACCCATTACTTCACAAATCCCACCACTCCCCGTCCTCACACTACGACCTGTTGACGAATTGTAAGTAAATAACATATCCCTCTCGGAGCAAATATGAGAACTTCCTAAATCAAAAAATCAACTTGAATCCACATATAAAGAACTTGAAACAAGAAGACAATAATCATCATTATTACCTGACTCAGTTGCGCTGACTATATGGGCTTGTTCCCCTTCTTTAGTAGCACTATTCTGACTCAACCACCTGCGACAGTCTCTCTTATAATGCCCAACTGATGTAAAACTAACCCTAAAATAGAGAATTTCCAAGATTCTTAGTGGATTAATTTTACCAACACGTAGTGCGGATCAAAGTTAGAAATTTTAAACAGTTAATCGGTTGGATGGATTTTCAAGAACTGAATCACGTTTAATAATCCCAATTAATAATTCAATTTTAACAATCAATAATTAAATCCCTAATTGTTCTTAGCAAGTAAAAAATTCAATATTGATTTGTACTCTAATCAAGCAAGTGAAACACTCAATCTCAATTGTTTTTGTGGACGACAGGCAAATCAAATAATATAATAGAGATGATAGCAGTATAACACAAATATTTAAAAGTGGAAAGAGTATACCGAGAGTTCGAAGAACAATTGCGACAATCGCAAAGGAAGATATTGTTGGAACGGCGGGTGGTTGGATCTGGCAGCGGTTGACGGCGCGTCAGAGGGCGTTGAACGGCACTGCGCCCTGGGGTCGGGTCTGTCGTAATCGCCGAAGGAGAGGGGAACAGCGGGGCTCGATGGGGCAGAGGTAGAGGAGTTAGGGTTTCGGTGGAACAGGTTTGGGGATATGGGGTGATCGGTTTTAATGGTGGACGGGAGAGAGGGTAGGGTGGCGATGGGGTTGCGAGGACGATGGCGAAGGTAGCGGATTAGGGTGACGACGGGGTGGAGATGAGAGCGGGGCGCTAGTTGCTGACGAGGATGACTGGGGAAGAGTCAATTTGGTGGTGGAAGTGAGAGGGGTGGTCGACGGGGTGACGACGGAGGAGGGAGGGGTTGTGAGGTCTCGGAAGGGGAATATGGGGAAGAAGAAGAACGAAGGAGAGATAAGGGGTAGGTGACAGCTATGTAGGGTTAGGGTTTGGGTTTTTTATTTGGGGGGTAATTTTATTTGGGGTAGATTTTAGAGTTAATCACTAACCTAAAATTGTATTAGGATTTATCACAAACCCTAATAATTGAATCTCAATTGTATCACACAAAAAGAGACGGGAAGAGCAAAACTCAACACAATAATTTTTAATCAAGAATGACATATCTTTCTCATTAATCTCAGGGCCTATAAATAGGCTCAAAACAAATCTTGATACAAATCTTAAAAGATTCTAAAAATCTCAAAAATATTCTAATGCAAAAAAGAAAGATTTCATATGACTATAATTGCCAAAAACAAATATGGTACTGAAATAAAATACTAAACTAAACAGAATGGATGTCCTCATCACCAACTCCTCTACAATAGTGGCAACGAATCTTACCCTTGTGTATCACATCCCTTCCAATTGAAGTATCACCATCTACCATAAAACACCCTGTAGAAATAGACCGTTCTTTATGAGTTTCCTTTCTTAGTTCATCTTCCTTTAGACCCTTAATCACCCCGGCTACTGTGTCTTCTTGACTGATTTCCCATGTAGCATGGTAGTTATCAAGTGATCATAAGAAGTTGGTAGTGAATAAATCAAGTTGAATCATTAGCGTGAATCGCCTTCAGTTCAGATATTACCTTTATTGAACTCAACAATATGATCTTGAAGATGGGTACTTTCCTTCATTGAGAATCTAAACAGCTTCCTGTTCCAATACATCCGATCTAGCAACGACGATCCCGAGTAGTCAGATTTGGGTCTTGCCTATAGATTCGTCACACTTTTCTCCTCAAGAATATTACACTTGACTTCGTCCGTCAATTGCAACCGGATTAAACTCAAGGCCTTCAAACAAATCTCATCTCACTTCTGCTTCATGTCGGTTGGCTTCTTCTCTTCTAGGGTAAGGTGTAAGTCCTTCTGAAACAAAACATCATACATATCCACCTTCCATAGATTAAAGTTCTTACCGTCAAACCGCTTGATCTTCGTTTTTTATCTGTCATCTTCTCCAAGGAACTCGAATTAACCCTTGAACCCGAAGCTCTGATACCAATTGTTGGGAAAACTGAGGATCTTGTTGAGTCTTCGACACAAGCAACACAAACCACCAAGCAAAACTAGATCGCACCAATCACACAAATCACACAAGAATTGTCCCAGTTGAGGTTCGCCTTAATCTGGGGGAGGAAGAACCGAGATGTTATTTCAACTAGAGAAGATACAAGAATATTACAATTTTCATCACGATCCTCTTTCAAGCCTAACTAAAACTTGGTTGCTGCTTACAATGGAGAAACTTTGTCACCCTCTCAGATGAAGCACTCTCTTCTTCTATTCGACACTCTATAGAATCATATCGTTGTAGGAGCTATTACAATTGTTTATATAGATCTAAAGAAACCCTAAGTTGATATCTTGATACAATAGTAATTAGATATTGCAGAAGAGATAACCCTACGATAAGAGCCACACGATCTAACTTGAAGAGTAAGTTGGGCTTCTCACGAATCAGTCAGACCTCGAGCCCAAAATCCATCAGCGTCGCGAACGGTCGACCGTTCAACAAGACTGATCGACTGTCCTCGCGGGAAGACCCTGTGCAGGGGATGGTCGACCGCACTCCAGGTTGGTTGACCGCAACCTGCTACTGCTGTTGCCGCTGACTGTTTCCTTCTCGCCTTCACTCCGTCTCCAATCGTCTCGATCCCTCTATCGTCTTATCATCTTCGTATCCAACACAGTATGCAAGACATAAACCCAACAATATATACTTTTTTTTATGTGGATCACATCCAATGCCATGAGTTTCATTTTGGATGGCCTACTCTTAAATTTGAATTGAAAACAAAATTTACAGTAAATATAGAAGAGGGGGTTGTATTATTTTTTTTTGTTTGGGGGGGGGGGGGGGGGGGGGGGGGGGGCGGGGGGGGGGGGTTATCACAATCATTCATAAATACCCCCAGCTCTTTATTAAACTCTTGTACTACTAGAAATTCATTGTCTCTCTTGTTTACTTGTGTCTAATTTTTCGACAGAAGAATCTACTGTGATTGTAGAAGGTCCAGGAGGAAACATGTCAAGGAGCTTAACACTTGCAGAAGCAACTGACACTATACTCTTCTGCAGTTCTATAATTCATGATATTGCTTACAAAGCTGCAACCATTGGAATGGAGAAGGAATTATCGATAGAGCAGGACGCCTCCCGACCCACAGTGACAATATTAGGAAAATCTGATTCTGACCAAAAGGATTCAAGAAAGATACCAAATAGACGGTCCCCAAAATCCCAAAAGTTTAAGAAAAAGAAGCTTGAAAGTCAAACCAAGTCACCTTTGATGGAGTCAGGAAATAGAACAGTTAATCAAGAGTCTACACCGCTTGTGAATGATGAGAAGATCACTAACAAGGCTCCTGATAGTGCAAAGCCGCCAAAGTTGGAATCCAAATGCAATTGCACAGTGATGTAGGGGATTTCTGATGACCATCTAAAGCATATTTATCTTCTGACAAATGAAATGATCTTATATGCAGTTTTTCCGGGCATGTTGTGTGCATTGCCCAACCAGTTAATTTGTAAGAAAGAGTCCAGTTGCTGGTATTTTCTTGTAAAATTGTAGTCTTCAGTGTGAGTCCATGAGAGGTTGCTAAGAATTTCTTCTTTTGTTACATTTTCCTTAATCTTTTTTCCTTTGTCTAGCTCTGCGCTGATTCTGTATTGTTTGGTTTTGGAAGTAAAAGCTTCCAGTTTGAGCTATTCTTTTGTAAATCATCATCGGTATTTCGTTTGTATTTAGTTATTTATGGCTTTTCAAATGGTAATATGCTATTCTATTTTTGGGAGTTGAAATAAATTTGTTTTTTAGTTTTGGAACTTGCATCTATTTTATTTTTTTTGCGAGTCTAGCAATGTTAAGTCTCATTATGAGAGAATACAACAAATGAAAATGTGAAGTCTCATTATCAGAGAAGAACTTCAGAAAGAGAAACTATCCTCCCAGAGGCCCCCTCCCAAAGGGTTTCTCTTTCTAGGGTTTCTAGAAAGAGAAACTATCCTCCAAAAAGACTCTAGAAAGAGAAAAAAGAAAAGCATATCTGAGTTCCCCCCCCTCTCTCTTCCGCCATCGAGCTCCTCCATCCCGTTGCTCCACCGGTCGAGCTCCTCTCTACCGTCGCCGCACGATCCGAGTCGAGAGGTGTTGCCCCCCCCCCCCCCTCCCCCCTCCCTCCCTCTCACCCTCACGTTGCTGCCCTTCAAACCTAGTTCTAATTTCGGATCTGGCGACGGCGACTAGTGCGCCCCGCCCCCGAAGCCGACGGCAACCGTCCGTATCGTCGACTCAGACAATGGCTGATTTCGGATTTGGCGACGGCGACTAGTGTGCCCCGACCCCGAAGCCGACGGCGAGTGTGGCTAACTTCGGGGGTCTATAGCCCTATACGTGGTGTTCATATTGGTGTAGGAGGTGTGGAGTGTGAAGTACGCTGTATTGCACGATTGTGGGGCTTGGGGCCGATGATAAGAGTCCCTCCATGATGTGCGCTCACTTGTTTCAACTTTTGGGGTGGCCAACGATGTCGCCGGTGCAGTCTTGATAGTGCCTACTATCATGCTATTGAGCTTCCTCCATTTAGGTCACTATCTCTTAACAGCGTCACCTCTTCCCTTGTCAGCAGCGCTCAAAACGGCAACGGTCGAGAGGTCCTGTGTTGTGGGTGTTTGGGTGTCTGTTTGAGAGTAAGAGTCGAGATGAGTCTGTGTGGCGAGAAATCGCCAGAGAGAGCAAGAGCGTGAGAGCGGTGAAGGTATCCTCTCCAATGTTCGAAAAGTCGCTAGGCGGTAGTCGGGCGGCCGATGGGTGTCTAGCGCCTAGGCCTTGTAAGCGATGCTTAGGCGGATAGGCGCTAGGCGGTTTTATTTATAAATTATATATATATTCATTTATGTATATATTTTATTTACATATTTTATCATTTTGTTTTGTTTTGTTGTTACCAATTCTTACTCTTGATATTTCTCCTTGCAATTGCAGGATGAGCTTTACAAAATCGAACCAGTGTATTATTATTAGTCTTTTTTTCTTTTTTTGTATAGTCTTATACTCATCTATTAGACTGGTATTAATCAATGACGAAGATCAGTCGTGGAGATAACCTGTTCGGCTGTTCCAGTCCATGGAGCAAACAGTGTGGGGAAGCAAAAGGCTTGAGTCAAGAGATGGGGGAAGGTTGCGTCAGGAGAAGTTTGAGAGAGAAGAGGACGTAGTGTTGACGTCGGAGGTGAAGCAAGCGGGAGGCAGTGTGTGGTTGTGTTTGTAACACCCTAGTTTTCATTTATGGGATTTTTATGATTTTACGTGTTTTACACGTATGATTTCATTTGTATTATTTTTCGTATAAAACATTTTTTATAGTATTTGTTCTCCCTTAATTCTCCAAAAACTATTTTCTTTTAAAGCCTAACTAAAATCTAAAAACCCAAATTTGTCTTTTAGCCCACTTTATTAATTAATTATTTTAATTATTTGAACCCATAGTCTCTTGGCCCATTAGTGGCCCATGCAATTTAATTAATCTCTATTTTAGTCTAACTTGTAGTGTAGACTCAAATAATAGACAATTAATTAATTAGCATGTACAAAGTTGTGAGTGGGGGATACTAGGGTAACACGTGCATACATTGGGGTGTGCATTGCACACCTTTCACCTAGACCGGATGGATCAAAAGAGAGGGATAGATGGGAGTAGTGGTGAGGTGGTTAACTCATTCTTGGGTGGTTATGACAACTTCCAAACTCATCCTAGCCTTTAATCCCTAACTAGTTGATCTAATCCTAGCCATTCAATCTACCCAAAATTATGTATAAATACCCCTTTTTCCCTAAGTTACTCTTGCACCCATTTTTCATTATAAGAGGGATTTATACTAGAGAGTAAAAGATTGATAGTTAGAGAAAGATTGAGTGTGTGTGTGCATCTTTGGAGGCCGATCAAATCAACAAGAAGGAGTGCTCGGGTTCCAATTAAGCACAAGGAGGAGAAGGCAATTGCGGCTCAATCTAGGAGGAGAAGGATCGCTCTTGGTTCAAGGAGATTTATAGGAGTTCTTTCTTTGTTTCTCCAAAATAGGTGGGTGCTTCTCATGACTTCTAATTTAGATACCATGCTAGGTTTTGTGCTAATCATGCAAGAATAAACAAGTGAAAATATTGCTCTTTGATAATACTATGATTAAAGTAAAAATGGAACACAAGCGAAATCGCATGAAATGAATAGGTGAACTTGATTGAATGATATGATTGATGTTATGATATTTTGATTTAATCTAGCATGCTAAATTGGAATAAATGTTTATCCCTGTAGAAGAATTGTGGTTATGGGAAAAGTGCTGTTTTAGAAGTCGTGTTTGTGTGAAAAATACTAATCGTAAGAATCTCTATATTATTAAGATTAGTTAGTAAACTATGCATGTTGTGATTGTTGTTAAATAAATTCTAAAGCTGTATGTTATTTTTCGGGAAATGAACATATTGTAGTCTAAACCAATTTTTTGTGTGTTAATCAAAAATAAAGAAGAAATGATTCCAACTTTCGATTTTTTGTTGCTGATCAGTCGACCGAATAGGCGTAGATAGTCGACTGTCCTAAATATTTAGTTCTTCGAGTTGTAATTCTCGCAGAACAGTACTCGACCGTATACGTTAAACAGTCGACTGCCCCGTCCATTTTATTTTCAGTCTTAAAACATCGCAGAACAGCCGACTGGTCTTGTTAGCAGTCGACTGCCCTGATCCTTTTCGAGTTTTTTAAAACTTTACAGAACAGCCGACTGGCCAAGTTTAGTAGTCGACTATCCCGACCATTTTTTCTTGAGTCTTTTAAATCCTTACTGAACAGTCGACCGACTATGTTTGACTGTCCAGACTATTTTGACGTATCAGATTTTAAATTTGCCTCGTGATAAAAATAAATATACTGTTTGAAAGAGTTTGAAAAGAGATTTGATAATGGGAAAAAATGAAGATTGAATGTGACAAATTAGAAAAGTGAACTTTATTTGTCTTTTGCATGAAATTGTATATGAAGTGAAGTGAAATATCCTGATGAATTATGAAAAGTTTTATGAATATGAATACTATGAACATGAAAAGGAAAAACTACTGTTAATCATGAAAAGAGAACTTATGAGCTTGAAAGGCTCAATTCTTTGTGTAATTGTGAATTGAAATTGAGAACTAGAGTGTAGCTAAGCCTCATACTGGCATTGAAAAGAAATGAATTGAAAGGAAATTTGAAATGAAAAAACCTAGATTTGGGTCAAGTTGAATAAAGGGTTAAGACCGGTATAGTGGAAAGGCTAATTCTAGAGAATTGATTTTTGTTCATGATTCTAATAAACCAAGGATTTAGACACATAGTGGTGATGTGATGAAAGTAAGAGAAAAACACGATTATGAGGGTCATCGGATTGGCGGTGTGAGAGTGATTCACAGACTGCCTGCTTGATGCGTCATGACATGGTGTGAGCACTACTCCAAAATTATCGTTCCGGTGGCGACGCTTGTGGGGTGTTTGGTGACTGCGGGTGGTGCCATTGTTCCATGGCGGAGGCTGAATTGTCCATAGTCCGCCTGCTTGATGCATCATGTCAGTACGTGGGATTCCCCTCCAGACTGCCTGGACATGGACTCGTAGATCATAGAACATCTAGGATACTTACCGTAATTACCGTAGTAGTTTAAGTCATGGCGAGGGATTGAACCCTATAAGATGAAGTACGATTAAGGGCTTGTCCTCGGACCTATGTAGTATGGGATGCATAGAATCTGAACAAGTGTGCATTAGTGTCATATAACATAACAACTGCATTAAGGATTAAGTGCACAGCACGACACGACATCAATAGGATAGTCCCTTTAGTTTTGTTTGTGAACAAGTGTGTAATTTGCTAAGTATTTAGAATCGTTATACTGTTTCCGGCATAGAGAGGATGGCCGTGTATAATATTTCGTCAGTTGAATGAACTGACGCGCCCACAGTTTTATATGCAGGATAAAGATGCTTGACACAATTGAAGTATATATGTTGCGCAAGACTATTTTACATGTTGTTTCATGTAATTTATTGTAATATTGCTTCCGCTGTGATAATGTAAAAGTGTAACGTAACTCTGATGAAAGAAAAGTTTTTATTTTTCCTTGTAAAATTGTACGAAAAAAGTGTAAAGATCTTGTGGAACTTCGAATTCAGTTGTATTTTGGAATTCAGGGTGTTACAGAGTGGTATCAGAGCCACGCTTCTAAATTGTACAAGTTTATAGGGAGCGACACCCTAGAAGTGAACATTAGCGTGTGTGTTGAGTCTAGAAATTTAAATGTAAGTCACTTACATTTGTGTTGCTCTATGATTTATGCTTCTTTCTCTCTATCTTTAAGATGGTGGACCACTTCGACCTAGCTGGATATGAGAATTGGCACATCATTGAGGAAGATTACTAACCCGGACAAGCTGATTCAGATGAGGAAGATCCCGAAGAAGTGGAAGAGGAATGGCCTGAGTCCCGAGAAATCACTCCACCTCCGGATTCATCTGATGATTCTTCTGATGATTCTTCTGATGAGGAAGAACCAGTTCCGAGTAGTCTTGTGGTGTCTCTTCAGAGGCAGGTAGAGACTCTGCGGGAAAGAGTCGGGCTGCTAGAGGATCAGTTGACGAATCGCAAGGATGATTTTGCAGTTCTCAGTCATCGTGTTTGGGAACTCGAGAAGAGGAAAAACATGACAGATGTATTGAAGGAAGAAGTTGAGGAACTACGGGAAGAGCTTCGTGAAGCCAAGAGGAACCGTAGGAGTTAGACTGTTGTATCTTCTACTGCTTTCATTTTGATGTCAGAAATGTTTTAAATTCGAATGTATAAAGTTTGAAATTCAATGAAATGGAAATGTTGACTTAAAAGTTCATGTTTTATACTTCGAATTTAATGGATCTTTTGCATCAGAATATGGCTGTAAGACGAGCTCGAAATGGTGAAGGTCTGGACTTGGAAACGGAACTAGCGAGGATCTATCAGACACTCAATGTCGTTGCCATGAATCAGAATCAAGGAAGGGGACCTGCGAATCCAGTACCCGAAGCAATCAAACTCGTAGAATCATTCAAGCGGATGAAACCACCGGTGTTTGAGGGGAAGTCAGATCCTGACATGGTTAACAATTGGATCCGACAGATCGAGACTATCTTCAAAGTCTTGGAGACTCCGGAGGGCAGCAAGGTGAAGTTAGCGGCATTGCAGTTTGAGAATGATGCGGCTGTGTGGTGGGAGTCAATGAAGCGGACGATGGGAGGTATTGTTCTGAGCTGGGAGGAATTTTTGGAGGAATTCCACAGTCATTATTTTCCCTCAGACGTCCAGGAGAAAAAGGTCATGGAGTTTCTGGTGCTGCAGCAAGGTGGTATGTCGGTTAGGGAGTATGAGACAAGATTCAATCAGCTCTCGAGGTATGCCTCCAAACTGGTGATGGACGAGACAAAGAAGGCTCGTAAGTTCGAGCATGGTTTGAGGCCAAGTCTGAGATCCAGGATGATATCCCTCGGTATCAGGAGGTTTGACAAGCTGGTCAAACGAGCGGCAACCACAGAAGCAGACGCCGTGGAAGCAGTGTACGAAGTTAAACTGACGTACACACAATTTTACTGGACCGAGTTTCTTCGTCGGCCCACCCTCCAGGGCTGTTGGAGGGATTTGTTGTTTGTACGGGTCATATTGCTTCATGTATGTTCTATTTTCCGTCTGTAATTTATAATCTGGCCCAGTACTCTGGGTTTGTTTCGTGAAACTCTTATTAATGAAACAGGGTGGTCATATTCCACCTTTTCATTTTTAAAAAAACAAATGAAAATGAGTGAGGGGGGATCAGCCTGATTAAGATGTAGGTAAAGGTTGCAAACATTTTAAGTTTGGATTGATTAAATTTAACCATAGCCCTTTTATAGTCTCAAGTACGTATGATCCAACCATCCACGGCTACTTTGAGATACCTGTCTGGCAAAGTGCTTCTGATGGATTGCTGGATATATTTTGGAGTCATCAGGAGCTAATTCGAAGGAATGAGGGTTAGTGGGAAAGAACTTTCAAAACCAAAGTGGTTTGGGCAATTGAATAAAACAAATTTCCATAATGCATGAGGCTTTTATTATGTATCTCCAATACAATTGCAGTGTTTTTGTTCTGTGCTGCTACTTCAGCTTCGTAATTCATTCTGATGTACAAAGAAGAAAAAGAATCGTTGTGACAATGTTGAAGAATGTAACTGGACCTAGAAGTTATGGTCAACAATATTCAGTTTTTTTTTAATTTAAATTTTCTTCAGTAGTTATAATACCATGTTTAACTCAGTTCCTTTGTTGCTAAGTTTGACCTATCTCTGTGTTTAATTGCATGCTTTGCTGATAAACTAGAGACACAATCACACTCGGCTTACTTGGTTATTTCATCTTAACTAATTCCAAACTTTCGTGGCTGTTGAATTATTTAGTTCAAGTGTTACTGATGAGGCTTGAATTTGTGTCTACATCTCAAATCTCTAATATTATAATGGGATAATGCCTTAGTGTCATTTGTAAATCTACCAACATGTAGAACGCCCGTACATAATTAATATAAAGAATGTTTCAAGTTTGGGTTCTCCCTGCATAATTTTTTTTTTAATAAAAATTATTAAAACGTGCCTCGCACGTGTAAATTACCAGTAAAGTGTTAGCTGTAAAATAATTCAATGAAAAAGAATGTTTACCTACCCAAAAAAACTACTCCCAAAAAAAAAAAAAAATGAAAAAAGAAAAGAAACATCACTACCAAAAAAATAGTGGTTGGATTCCTTTTCCCAATTAGTTGACACTCACATTAAAACATACTAAAATAATTCTGGAATTCTATTCATGGATTTAGTTTCCATGGTAGCAAAATCTACTTGTGATTTCACTTATGCCCAAACAAAGGAGCCCTCAGTGTAAATTGAAAACCATGCCCAAACTATTCACATGTGATTTCACATATTCCTATTGAGAAGATCTGAACTAATTAAACTCTGTCCAAACAAGGTTCGTAATGAAATTAGTATGCTAACCAAACCTACCAAAGAATCAAAAAGTAGGAACCAATTAAATAACCAAAACCTTCGGTGGTACTATGGAAGATTGAAGAAAAAAAAGAAAGAAATTGAAAATACAAAAGGTAAGGGTAAAAAAGTAATTTAATAATTATAACATAACAGAAAAGGTTAAGTTAATGGAAGAATGAGTTTATTGTACTTTTTCAAACGTTGTATGGACAATTTGTACTCGGGCCAAATATTCTTTTGGGGGGGGGGGGGGGGGGGGGGGGGGTACCTTGGCTTTTGCCCTTATTTAAAACACCCCCCAAAAGATTATTCTCATGCAAAACCTTAAGACTCAAAGACTAAGATAACACTAGTATAATCCTGTGCAATATTGCACATATCTTTTAAGAAAAATGATACATTCTCTTCAAACATGTTAATTGCACAGGATTGTTATCTTTATTTCAAATATATATATATATATATATATATATATATATATATATATATATATATATATGAAAGTTATCCTTAAAATAAAAATGAAAACCGAAAGTTGAAATGCAATCAATAATTCTCCTAAAATTTCGGTAGAATCTCACTTGTACATATATTTTTTCATCTATATACATCATGTAATATTCTAAGATTTATAAATACCAAAAGTATCAAGCATTTCAACATTCAACAAATCCATAAATTATTCAGATTATATAATTAAAACTAAATTATATATATTGTATTGACTACACTATCAATCTGCACAAACCATATTTGGTATTTCTCTTCATTCTTTTGGAAAGAAATTATTTCTTACCCTATAAATATAGGTGAATTCACTGAGTATTCTGCATCTCTTTTGACTCTAAAACTTCAGAACTCAATACTTTATCAACGATTGAGAGAGTACGCTTTTATCGTTTTCTTTTATTGTTTTCTTAGAGCATCTCCAACCACACTAGCTATTTTGGCTAGCTAGAATAGACAATAGATAACAAATGGATAATTTGGCTAGCGAAAAAAGCTCACACTCTAGCCATGCTATCTATTTTGGCTAGCCATAAATGTTTTAATTTTTATTTACTAATAAATAGTTACAATAATCTTTTTTTAAAATGACAACATAATCATAACAATTTCGAAGAGAGAAAAGTATAATACCCAATCATGCTTATACACATATCTTTAGCAAACTCATTTTTACGCACATCATGCTTATAAAATCTCCCCCCCCCCCCCCCAACACACACCTTAGGAAAGGGAGATTTCTTCTATTTACAACACTTCAATAAAATTGTCAACGCTTATCATAGAAATTGTCGTCAACATTACCTTCCCTTCAAGTTATTTTCCTTAAGTTATTGAATACATAGTTGAATACATCACGATTTTATCTCAACCTAAAACAGAAAATGAGTGTTTTCTGAATCAAAACTAGAGCAGTGAAAGGGAGTAGATGAATACAGTAACTTTTCGAACTTCAATTTGATCAAAATGCCTTGCAAGCAGGTAGAACTAGCAACCTGAGCATTATGATATGATGCAAAAATACAGCACAAGACCAAGGAAACCTTTTCCTGAGTAGGTATGAGCAATGGTGTAATAACAGGCAAAGGTGAAGCTCTAAGATCAGGACTAACAAGCAACACTCAATAGGCATACTCATTTCTTGTTTCAGCAACAATCATGGGCATGTATAGAGATTTAGACAAGAGAAAAAAGTTAGGATAACTGTTGAGTAATTTCATTCTTAGCACTCTCAGTATCTTAAGAGTCCAAATTTACATAAAGAAGGACAAATTGTATTGGATTCTAGAAAATCAGAATGTCATTCTTATCAAAAGTAGTAAAAATCAAGAGCTATACCAGATTATTAGTGGATGAAAATGGAGTAAATGTAAAAGTTTATAAACTCAAACAAATCTGTGGTGCCACAGGTAGACTTCAAATTCTACACATTGTCCCAACATTTGAAACTAACTGATACACAGCAAAATGTACAAAACCAAAAACAAAATGTATATCAGTGAAGAACTAAGTACAAAAGCAAAAGCAAAATGTACAAAATTGTATCTGATGTGTAGAAATAACTATATAATCTAGAAAAACATATGCAGGAAAGTAGGAAAAGAACTCTAATACATATACAGGAAATTCAAGAATCAAATACTGCACACGAGTTCACTAATATAAAGTATATATATGTACATATATGATACATAGAAAGGACTCTCTCACTGATTGTATATTTGTATATGGTATAGAAAGGTGGTCTTTAATTGAATGCAACCTTAGACATCATAGACTGACATGGTTAGTCCTTATATATTCTTCCCCAAGAAAGAAGGATTCTTCCAGTTGTGCTAAGGAGGAATTTATCAACCATGTCAATTCTTTTGGTATTGAAAAAAAACAATCAGAATATATGCTATGAAGAGTGGTTTTTAAAATATCACAAAATTAGAGGAATTTATAATACTTGCACATAATCGTTGCATAGAATATGAAACTGCTGCTATTGAGATATTCCTCCTCATGACAAGAGACATATTTGATAGATACATACTGATATATATAAACACAGCAGTTTCATTCAATTAAACACATCAGTTTCATTCAATTAATCTTCTATATATATCTGCATAAGACCATCTTCCACATACCTGCATATGTCTCATACAATTGAAGACCAACTGCTATGTATACTGCATACTTAAATCCACATAAAGATCATTTTTATAAAATCTGCATATTGCTTAATTCCTACAAAAGGGGCATCTTCTATACTCTGCACCTATTTCACTTCAACTCTCAGTAAGAAGGATTCCTATATGTGTATCAGATACATACATATTGATATATATAAACACATCGGTTTCATTCAATTAAACACATCAGTTTCATTCAATACTAAAGTTAATGAATACAACTTGATTAATAGGGATCTTTTTATGTGTATCAGATACATACTGATATATATTAACACATCAGTTTCATTCAATTAAACACATTAGCTTTTAATAGGGATCTTTTTAATACTAAGAAGTTAGTGAAGGACAAACATTCTACAAACTAAAGGTTTATAAGATTTTTCACAAATCATCTTTAGACATACATAGGTACTTCAATCAGTAAATAGGAATCTTTATATATGCATATATATGTATCAAGAGCTGCATTTATTCTACAACTCAGTAAAAAGAGGGATTTCCTATATATATAACAGTGAAAGTGAGTTATATATATTGAGAAAAAAGTGTACATTGGCTAAAAATGTGTACATTTTCTAGATTATATAGTGCATGAGTTTGAATATACGTAATCTAGAATAACTATATAATCTAGAAAAAAGTGTACATTGTCTAAATTACATATATATCCAGCATTGTGACAATGTAAAAGTGTACATTGTCTAGCACATCATAATGCAGTATGTACACATCCTGCATTATGACAATGTACACTCATTCACTATATATAATTCTACATTTTCATGTCCTTCTCAGCATAAATACTTACTTCTGAGCACTTCACAGATCAAATAAGAATATGCTTATCAAATAACATGAATTATATCTGAGCATAAATACTACTTCTAAATACTTACATGAAGTGCATATTATAAATATAGAAGGCAAGGCAAGTCTAACAGAGTGTGAGGTATACTTGTAAATTCTCAGGTATACTTGTAAATTCTCAGGTATACTTACTTCCAAATTGTCTGTTTACCTATCAAATGGAGTTAAGCATATATAATGCATTTCATGATATGCACTTCATGTCAGGTATACTAACTTCTAAATTGTCTGTTTACCTATTTTCAAATTGGTTTCAAATTTTCAATTGCTTCCAAATTGACTATCAGTAAATTCATATCCATAGCTTAACTATTAGTAAATTCATATCCAAACCACAAACAAAAAATTCATATCTAAACTATCAGTAAATTCATATTCATATTGCAGTAAAAAATTCATATTGCAGTAAAAAATTCATATCCAAAAAAAATTACATATTCATATTGCTGTAAATTCATATTCATAGCTTAACTCTTAGTAAATTCATATCCAAACAAAAAATAATAAAATTCAAAAGACAAATATTTACCTGATGAAGAAGAAGAACCCAATGAACAAGAATCCAATGAACAAGAAGAAGAACCCAATGAAGAAGGAGCAGCAATCTACCAAGAACAAATTGAAGCGATTGAAGAAATTGAAGAAAATCACTCTTGATTTAAATCAGCGGGAAAGAAATCTTACCGTTACAACCCCTTGATCTCCGGCAGAAGGAGTATGGCGAGCGGGATCGAATCGCCAGATTTGTCGAGCGGATCGCGAGCGGAAATCAGTTCGCCAGGATCGTGATTGATTTGGCGAGGCCGTTGGAGAGGATTTATTGGAATTTAATCGCTATTTTAGCTATTCGGGGGAAAATAGCGAGGCCGTTGGAGATGGTCTTAGTCAAAACGTCGATCTTGCTTCTTTTTATTCTCTTTTCTCCTTGAGGCGGTCTTCGAGGCTTATAGAGTAATAGAAGTCACGTTGGGTGTAACAGAAATCTCGGCCTGAATACCGAGAACTCGCTGTACAGGGTTGAAGTATAGTGAAAAGCATGTGGCAGAGAATTGCTACAGTAACGGGTAGTGGAGTAGATATGGGGTCGAACCACTTATATCTCTATGTCTTACACAATGCTCTGTTGGTTATCTCTAACTTTAATCACCATATTCACCCCATCATAGGGTGATTTACACTTGACATGGTTGAACCTTTTCTTTTCCTTTTATTGGAATCTTTTGAAGTACATAGAAACAAACAGGGTTTCGGTTCTTCTATATTTTGATATTTATATTCAGTCCTATCAAATACATGATTCACACCATTCAAAGTATTCAATATGTCATTAAACATAAGAAGATGAAATATTATTAAAAGTTGAATATGATTTGCCTATGTATTAAGTGATCGTAATCGTTCTAATGCTGAAAACCGTTTATTTTGCATAATGAATGGGCAGAACCGGTTCAAATTTTGTGATTTTGCATTCAATCTATCTTTTATGATATGATCAACTTGATGGGTGTGGATTGTAAATTTCGGATGTGGAGATTAGGCTTTTCCACTTATGTGATAAGATCTTCTGTATCCTCAAATGAGAAAACAGAAGAAAAGTATGGGACCTTTAAAATATACAGTAGATTGAAGAGCTCCCCACTATTTGGTCAAAGTATAGAGTTTTCCCTTTTTTATTTTAACTATCTCCAATGTTAATTCTAATTCTGTCATTAAGTTTTTCAGGAAAGTGAGTCACATACTTGTAGAAGGAAAACTTCCTCATGTAGAGTAGTTGTACTCATATGATGAGACTTTATATGGACGATCGATATTGTTCATTAAATTTGTAGTGTCATAAGATGTGTGTTATAAAAAATCAAAGTCGTTTGGAGGTTTCTTTTCATGATGCCAACTCGTGTATTATTGAAAAACTGTTCATTTGACGACAAATTAAAATATGGATAAACAATCTCCAAACCACTTGAATTTTTATAAGCATACATATTACGACATTATCTCAAAGTAAACGGTATGGATCGTCGAGAGGGAACTTCAACAAGCAGTTATAAATACTGTATATAAGGAAATTGTCTCCTGCAAGTACGAGGCTTCTTCTCTTGGTTTTTTAACTTCTTTTTAGAATGTTTTATGCTGTTATGTTTTAATTGCTAACTATATTAATATTTTATCTCACACACACACACGAAAAAAAACTTCAGCAACATCTCAAGTATTTAATTTGTGTCCAATTTGTCCTTTTACTTCTCCAAAATACATCTATCTCTATCTCCCCTCAACTTTTTTTTTAAAAAAACATAGAACCGTGCATCATATAAAATCTTGTATTCCTCAACAATCTAATTTGTAGTATTAACTTATAAATGTTCTTCTTTAAATATAAAAAAACAACCCAAAATTCTTTAGTTTAAGTCCAATTTTTGCCTCTCCACCTAATATTTAATCTTTTTCGCTAGTTGTTGATCTGATCGCCCTTTTCTAAGTTTTTTCTTCTTTTCTTTTTTGAAAATAAGTTGTTTTCTTTCTATTTTATAATCTGTTTAAAGAGTTGTTCCCTTGATTCTTGATTATGATGCAATAATTATGTAAACTTTCCACGATGTACCGAGAAATTTGAATATAAATCTAAACTTGTGTCCTTGTAATTACGGATTACCAGCTGATACTAATGTAAATTAGTTGGAACTTATTGAGGCACATCATAAATTACAATCTAAAGGATATCTAAAGGATATCAATATTAATTTTGATTATCAATGCTTAAGCTTAAATATGATTTATGCTCATTCTGATTATCAATGCTTAAGCTTAAATATGATTTATGCTCATTCTTCTTCTTCTTCTTCTTCTTCTTCTTCTTCTTCCAAGTTCACTTTTTCGGCATAAAAATTTGAGCTCATATTTCGGCATAAAAATTTGAGCTCATATTTTAGGCACAACATCACCTATTCCCGGTATCAAATGAGCATGAATAAATAACTGCTCATATAAATAACTAGTTAAAATTTTCATTCTTACAAATTACATTTCAGCAACTCAGATTTTACAAGTCACCAGATATTAGAGATGGACTTGAAGGCTAATATATTTCTGAAATGCTAGTTCTACTCAACAAAGGGTAAGAATTGGGTGTCTGCTAGAGAAGGGAGAGAATGCAAGTAAATTTACATAAGCTAATGCCTGTTGAATGGTTTAACATAACATATCATGCAAAACCAAAAAATAAAATAAAATTAATAATGTCATACTGTTAAAAGTCCCTACGATTAATATGGCACGGTAAGTGTTAGCATGTAAAATGTCCCTAAAACAAGCTAAAATCAAAGAGATATGCTACACATACCTCATTTTTATCCCAAACTTACATTAGGTCGTCTTTTAGTAAATATTGGGTCTTACCCATTTATTTTTTTAGTGATTAGTGGATCCCCAACAATTACTAAAAGACAAAATTCAATATAGGATTGGAGTATGAAACGATGTATGTGTAGCATTTCCCAAAAGTAAAATATGTAACAATATCTTGAGTGATAGCTAATTGTTCTCAAGATTTTCATAATAACTTCTTCTGTACTATGTAACATCTAATGAAATTTAGGCCTACATTATGTCTAACTAACTCATCACTTTATATATGCCATAAAGCTAATTGTAATTTCCAATAGAAAATGTATCATTTTTCCTCTTCTCAATTAGATACAGCTCTCTTCTTTCTTGGACAAAATTTTTTCATCTATGAAGGTGATTTCACGTCAATAATAAATTGATACCAGATGAGATGACCATTCAAATTCTTAAAAACTCTGAAATGATTCAAATACTTCATGACTCAATTCTAGATATGAAATATATCAAGTAAAAAAATAAGATGATCCATCATGCGGTACTTATTAGTTGTTGTATATATTCCAGTATGTGCATGCAGCATCGTTATTTTAGTAGATAAAACAGAACTATTGTCCACCATATATATCCAAGTTGTACTACTCCTTGCCTACGAATCTTCGATCCTGGGTTTCCAGGCTTGAAATTGATATGGTAAAGCCAGGGAACCAAGAAGAAGATGGCAGATATTCATCGTATAGTTGCTGGTAATTATATTTGCCATTTTATGCAGCATTACTAATTTCAGTTGGAAAAACTAAACATCTATGCAAAGAAAGTGAAGTAAGCAAGGCAATGAGTAACAAGATTTCCCGTATGGGTTAGCATCATACCAATCAAACACTTGAAGAACAACAGGAATTTATTAAGTAATTAATTTTACGAATAAGTTTTTAGTAGGAACTCAGAAAATCTGCACCAAGCTTTACCAAGTGAAAGGAATGTAGAGTCATTCATTCAAGTGAAAGGATAGTAATAGCAGACTTCATATTAACATTTTTTGGTTTAATGAGCCTTCTACAAAGAAGGCACTGTAGACTCATATCATAATCAACAAGAAAGTGAACTCTAAAGAAGCAGAAAAATTACACATCTTTCAGATCGCTGATAAAACTACATCAATATCTCTCGCTAATATGCATTACCAATCGAAAGCTCAAAAGAAACTCAACTGCTGCTGCTGCTTCTTCTTCAACTCGATTGCACAGTTTTTTTCTTCTCCTTTACCTGTGGCTCTGCAATTACCACACACACGATATAAAAAAAACATTGATAACATTAAACAACTATCTATATAATAGAATACAAAGAAAGCTATCAAGTGGTTCTCCTTCAATTCCTTCAAAATCAAAGGTGCAGATTTCCAAAACAACTCCTTTATTTATTTAATTTTATCTATATATATATATATATATATGGAAAGGGGGTATAAGCAACTTGCTAATTTAGTGATAATGTGGCATGCATATGATTGAAAAAACCTTAAAAAGGTTAGTTATCCAATGTATCACATGCATGCCATATAATCACTTGCTCATTTACTAAATGAGCAAGTTCTCATATCCCATATATATATGGAAACATGAACTTTTATGCCCCAATTTATAATTATTTTTCAATATGTACTAATGAAAACATAGACATTTATTTAGCATATATTTGCAACCAATTATTGTCATACTATTTAAATTTGAGCTATATAATTACTGATTTACTGTTTACAAGACTTTTCATATGAAAATGTGCCGTAGGCACGTGCCCACGGGCAAAACTAGTGTTTAAATAAAAGACCATAACTTTGATATACTGTATTATTTTAACTTTTTGATGAAAATAATTGTTATAGATGTGGGCTAATTAAAGTATTTATTCATCATACTTGATATAAGCGCCCTGGGCCGATTCTTGAACAAGATCCGGTGGCGTATGATTCCGATGACTTCCAACTCTGCCCCTGAAGAATCCGAAGAATCCTTCTTCTTTTTGAGAACCAGAAGCGGCTTTCTTAGGGGCATTTTCGTCCCAGTCAATTCGTGGTAGCCGACGGTGAAGGTAAAACTCCCCTGCATTATTAACCCATCAGAAAATAATAAGATTATTGAAAATCCAGCAATGAATTGAACCTTATCAGAAGTGCAGCAGAGCCGTCCGATGTCGAGGTTGTGGATCTGGTCGCCGATAGACGGCTGAGATTCGACGGCGCCCTGCAGCTCCACGATCGCCCATTCCGGGCATCCCTGTTCGCCGCAGCCGCACTTGATTCGGATCTCCATTTCTTTTTTTCTCTCTTTTTTCGGGTTAGAAAGAATAATAATGCGGTGAGCGCGGGAAATTTGGAAGTTTCCCGCCCACCTTTTTTTTTCAAGGCTAATCCACTTTACTATTGGTACCACTAAAGAGCATCCACAGTCATTTGCTTATTTGCCATTTTTCTCAAATTTTTTTTTTTTACTGTAGCTCACACACTCGTGAGCTATTTTGTCATTTTTTGATAAATTTACTACAGTAGAAAGGAAAAAGTAGCATTCCATATAGCAAAATGCATATTATATGAATTATTTAATTATTATTTTAATTGATCGGACGAAACATGATGTTTCGTCCGAAGTAAAAAAAAAAAAAAAAATCCAAATAAAATAATCGTTAAATGAATTTAAGCGTGGGAATGAACATGATGTTTCGTCCGAATGTGAGACGAAACATCATGCTTCGTCCCAATCCAATTTTTTTTTTAAAAAAATAATTTTAAAAATTAATTTTGTAAATTTTGAATTTTTTTTGCAATTATCTAAATTGATTTTGCAAATTTTTAAATTGTTTTTGCAAAAAAAAATTACAATTTATTTTAAAAATTGTTTTTTCATTTTTTTTTTTTTTTTGCAAAAAAAACTTCCGTCAAATCCGGATGAATCACCATGTTTCGTCCGGCTACAGTGATTTTTTTGGAACATTTTGTAAAATTTTAAATTGTTTTTGCAAATTTTTAAATTTATTTTGCAAACTTTTAAATTGTTTTTGCAAATATTATTTACAAACTATTTTTAAATTTTGTTCTTGCAAATGTTTTTTGCAAAAAAAACTTCCTGTTTTTTCCCCTTTTTGGGACGTTGTTTCGTCCCATATTTTTTTATTAATATTTTCTCGGTCTAAATTATTTTTTTAATTACAGACGAAACATAACGAACTTATGCATTTTTTTGCCATTCGACGACTGCAGCGTTTCGTCGAATTGGATGGGCAAAATATGCATTTTGCCATTTTTTACATTGAACGACTGTGGATGCTGGATCCAGCTCGTTGGCTAAAAACTCAAAAATTAGAAATGGCTTTAGAAAAACGCATTGTCGTGGTTTGCTAAAAACTCAAAATTTAGGATAGGAATGCACAGCAACTTGCTAAAGTTAGCAGAGGCTTTAGACAATTGCTAAATATAGGAAACGGTAAATGTTCATCCGTTTGACGAAAGGAACGGATGAAGATCATCCGTCTCGTTCGATTTTAAAAAAAAATTGAAAGACGGTTGAAGTTGTTCCGTTTATTCGTGGATTTCATTTTTAATATATAAAATATATTTATTAAATAGGTAAAGTTTATTTTTTTAAAAAAATTGTGAAAGTGAGAGACGGATGAACTTCATCCGTCCTCACTTTTGTTATACACTATTCACCGCAAAAAATGACATTTTTAACCCCCCCTTAAAAGTTTAACGGTTGTGGGAGAAAGAAACAAAAAAAAACAAAATAAAGGAGGGTATAATCGTCATTTCGGCTAGGGGAAAGAAAAAAAATCACACAAACATGTCAAGCGGATGAAGTTCATCCGTGTGGCAATATTCATGTGATTTTTTTTTGGTGTTGTTAACGAATTTTTTAAAAAAATTAATAGAGAGACGGAGGAAAAAGCACCGTCCGACACAACTCACCATTTTTTTAATTTTTTTCCTCTCAAACGGAGGATGAAACTCCGTCTACTCATTTTTTTAATAAAAATTAAATAAAAAAGCACTGGACAGATGAACAAGATCCGTCTAATACAATACTTTATCAAATTTTAGAAATAACGATAGCAGCGACCCTTCCCAAAAGCTAAAATCTCATTGCTAAAAATAGAATAGCTTTAGCCAACGACGGTGGATGCTCTAAGGGTGGTGGAACGGGCCGGATTTGGATTGGACTAATGTAAACCCGGATCAAGGTCCACTAAAAATTGTCGAGATAACACATATTTATTTATTGAGCTTCAATTTGTAAGACCAGACCAGGGGCGGCCCCCACCTTCAGGTCGGTGAGGCGGCCGCCTTAGGCCCCTGATTTTTTTTGTACTTGTAGGAACCCCCAAATTTGTAATCCCCTTGTAAATATAGGCACATATTTAGTGCGTACAAAAATATATTGTAATTAGGGCCCCCAAAAATAATTATTTAGGCCTTTCGCCTTGGGCCCCGGGGAACTCAGGACCGGCCTTGGACCAAACCCGATATGAGATAACGTGATTGTGGTTGCCTGGTCGGGCTTTATCAGGATGAATTTATAAAAAAATGTAATGAAATTGGCAATTTCAAACTAAGATTAATTAGTTTAAATATATGGATAAACGTAATACATATCTCTAATATTATAATGAGAGATGACTTTAGCATTAATCCATCACTTTACGTGCATCGCACGTGCAACTCCAACTCATTATACACTTTAAATCTACCAACTTACGTGCATCGCATGTACAACTTCAACTCTCTCATTATACTCTTTATATTACTTTGAAAATTTTATATTTAATAATACGTGCCTCACACGTGCTATATTATAATACTTTAAAAATTATATATTTATTAAAATTCAACTATAATCTCTAATCTCTGATATTATAATTGGGAGAGTTGGGGTTGTTATTTGTAGACGACCTGTAATTTTTAGACATTCAACTATCTAATCTCATCATTCATATTTAAGTGAGAGATATATTAACCATTCATTTACTCAAATGTTGTTAGTTACCATAATATCCTTGAAGTTCAAATTTATTTATGACATAATTATTTATAAAAGTGTCACTCATATAAAATAAAAATTGTGTCACTAGCGGTAATTTGTAAAGAGCATGTGATGAGCAAATGAATGTCTCAGGTTCAGGTTCGAGATCAGATTATGTCTCATTATTTACTATATATAAAAAAAAAAAATAGAACGTGCATCGCACGTGAAGATTACTAGTAATGTATAAGAGTATGCCATACTAAATACTTCAAACTCAAATCCAGCTCATTTAATAAATAGCTTAAAACCCTCATCCACGTGGATGCTTAAATATCAGGCCACTTTGATCCCAGCATGCTCTAATATCAGTCGAACTCATCGCATTCGGGTCGGGCTGAGACCAGTTTACAGTTCAGTGAACCAGAGCCCGTTTGGATAGTTGTTGTGGGCCTGTTTTGTGGAAGAAAAAAAATTAAAAATGCGTTTGGTTACGCGTTCTTTTTGGGCCTCTTTTCAGGGGGAAAAAAAAACAAACAAACAAACAAAAAACAAAAAAAACCAACCCCTCTTTTGATAAAGTTCTCTCTCTTTTTGGCTTTTCCCCCTTCATCTCTTTTATTTGACGCCGACTTCAGAAAGAAAACTCTAGACCCTTTTTACTCCCATTTACTCCCATCTTCAGTATCCTTTACTCCTTCTTTACTCTAATCAAGACCGATACTTTCTTCTGCGATTCGCTCTATTTTCCCCCTTCTCAACCTCCTCGACGGTCGATTCATGGTCTGTGAGACCAGATCTGCTTTTACAAGAAGGTGTGTTCGAGAACGTTGTAGTAGAATCACACGTCGGCTGAGGGAATCTGTCGGAGACAACTTCTTGAGCTTTGAAAGCAAGCAAACCAAGGTATGTTTAAAATTGATTTAATTTTTTTGATTGTGTTTAGTTTTGGGTCGTTGTTAATTCCAGGTCTGTTAAATAAAAATAAAAAAAAAATCCTCTTTTTTGGTGTTATTTTTTTTGCCGGAGCACCGATTTGAGGGACAATTTTTTTGTTATGCTGTGATTTGGAGATGATGAGTACTGATCCTCAAGTTCGACGTCGATGTGTTAATTCCATATCTGAATAAAAAAAAATTATTTTTTTTTATTTTTGGACCTATACTGAATTGAGGGATAAAGATTTTTACTGAACTGAAATTGAAAATGATGTGTTCTGATCCTACGGTCGACGTCGCTTTTGTTACTTGTGAAAATTGGATATTTCAATTGTACTGGATTAAAGATGGTGGCTGAACTGGAATTGGAGACTTTTTTTGAAATGTGATTTCGATTGAACTAGAACTGGATAGTAGACATCATCTACAATTGCTATAGTAACCTCAAATTAGTTTTTCCCATTCACTGTTAATGTTGAGCAATTGATGACTGTTATTTTATATTTATCGTTTCTGTGGCTAATGAAGATGGCTAGTAAGGGAAAGGAGATTGAGGTGGAGAGTGATATTGTCATTTGGCCAACATGTAATGTACGTATATTTGTGGAACTGATGAAGGCGGAGGTCGATCGAAATAGTTTGAAAAGTTCGACCTTTGAAGCGAAAGTTTGGCAAAAATTTGTGGGAAGTTTGAATCACATGTGTAACCGTACATACACGGTTAAACAATTAAAAGAAAAACATTCCCGACTTAGGCTGCAGTGGAGGGAGTTTCACAATTTGAAGAATCAAAGTGGTATGGGTTGGGATGAAGACAACCATACAGTCACTTGCGAGCCCGTTGTTTGGGAAGCATATGTCACGGTTCACATATAACTTATTTTTTTATGCAGTGTGTGATTATCATCGTAATATACTTATTCATGACTTTAGTACTTGTAAACTAACAACACATACTTTTTCAATAGGCGCACCCTAACAGTAGACAATTCAAATCGAAGGGTTTGGCCAATTATGCTTTGACCAAAATTTTTGGTAAGTCTACTACCCAGGGCTTACTTTCTAGGGATTCAACTCAAAGGGTGTATGACTCCGATGAGGAACGAAGGATCAGCTTTGAGTTCACCCACCCCACCCCACCCCAATGCACCACATGTAAATTTGATTGATGATGATGATTACGAACCAATACATTCGGGGTCTCACAAGAGATGCTCTGGTGGGTCTAGCGGTCAAGCAACAAAAAGCTCAAGAATAGATATTTGTCTTGATGCCAATACCGAATCGCATATTGCAAGAACTGAATATTATAGGAAGAAAATGTGCGATCAAAGTGATCGCTCGGATGCAGAAGATCATTTCTCCATTGATAAGTGCATGGAAATAATTAATGAGATGGAGGGGCTTGATGAAAAAAGCTCGGTGTGGCAATGGACAACATAGTTGCAAGCCATAGCTGGCGTCGTGGCTTCATTCTGATGAAACCGGAACTTAGACCCATGTGGTTAGCCAATCTTGCGAAAAAATACTAATTTGTTAAAGTTGGCTCAAACCCAATGTATTGTTTAAATGTCTTAACAATTTATAGAAATATTTTTGTATTAGTACATTGTGAATATGTACTGGCACAATGTGTTGGATTTTCTATGGTAACAGTTTAATTTTAGATGCATTTGCCGTCACTAACTATTGTTGTTTCTGTTTTTTTATATTTAGCTTTGCTAGATAAGATAAAATATTGGTGTTATTGTTTATATGACCTCCACTATTTTGATAAAGTATTTAAAATTCGAATATTCTTTATGCAAATGTATTATACTTTTTCAGAGTTCAGTACTATTGCACTTGCTACTATACTGATGGACTTGTCAAGTGACACGTCAAGTTCTGATAGTGACGGGCTTGATGACTTGATGTTTCTTCAGTCGCTAGAAAAGATGTATAATAAAAGTCTCCATTTCACTTCTAAACTATCAGGCCATGAATATCTACAAGAAATCTTAGATGGTCCACTGGATAAGTGTATTCGCATTTTTCGCATGAATCAAGATTGTTTTTTTGGCTCTGTGTCAATTTATAAAAAATGGCAACTACCTTGAGAAAACGCCCGAGGAAATACAACATAGGCATGTCTCTCTTGAGAAAAGTGTTGCCATTTTTTTGTACATTATCGGTCACAGTCATATAATGAGAGGGGCTGCTGATCGGTTTCAGCACTTATTGGAAACAATCGAACGACATTTTACTGATGTGTTGAAAGGTTTGGCAAGAGCAGCAATAGTTCTTATTACTCCCCCAAACACGACACATGTACATGAAAGGATCAGTAGTTCAACAGACTTTTATCCATGGTTTAAGGTATTTTGTTACCTTCATGTTTACCACCATATTATTCTAATAATTCAAATGTGTTCAATAAAGTAGTATGTTTCTTCTTCAATAATGTAGGGAGCTATTGGTGCTGCCGATGACACCTTAATAAATGTTTGCATACCCGTTAGCCGACAAATCACTTGTCGAGGCCGCAAAGGCGATATATCTCAAAATGTGCTGGCCGTTTGTGATTTTGACATGATGTTCACTTTTGTTTATGCGGGTTGGGAAGGAAGTGCTAATGACTCCCGGGTAATACAAAGTGCATTAACAGAATGATTGTTGCAAATCTCTCCCAATGATAAATACTACTTAGTAGATTGTGGTTACACAAACATGCCAGGGCTTTTAGCTCCCTACCGCGGGGAGCCATATCACTTGCAAGATTTCGAAGGGCCTAACCATGCACCAACCCAATATAGGCAACATTTCAACAAACATCATGCTATGCTACGAAATGTCATAGAACGAACCTTTGGTGTATTCAAAAAAAAGGTTTTCCATATTCAAGTATATGACCAACTACATGTTCACAAGGCAAGTTCTAATGGTACCAGCCTGTTTTGCAGTTCATAATTTTATATGTAGATATTCAGCGGACGATGCATTCTTTTTTGATTTAGAAGATGAACAAATTGCTCATTTACACAATGAAGATAATGCTTTCACATCTCAACCATTGGATATGTCATCTTCTCAATTGAATCGCATGAATATTAAAAGAGATCAAATTGATATGGCAATGTGGAATGCAAGACATTAATGTAATTTTAAGGCTCAATGTACTTGTCTATGGCTTTATTGTGCTATTCCAATATATGGTTGTAAATGCTTTTCTTTCATTTGAAGCCCATCTATTTCATAATCGCATCTAAATTTGATTTAAGTATGTTGGTAATGATGAAATTCACACATTGTATTTAGAGGCATGTGTGCCCCCCACCCCCTTCACAAACCTACTAGTTTTGTATAGTTCTGAATATGAAATGAACACCCGCAGTGAATATCCATCAAAATGAACATAATTGGGGGTGATTTGTATTGACCCTTATGGTTTATGTTAAGCAAGATGGGTTATTATGTGGACTATTCATGCTAAATTGATTGAATGCTTTTCATACTTAACTATAGGTGGTGGAGAGGGTGGACAGTTGATTAGATATAGTTGGTATGGCATAATAATGCAGTCATATACTAAGCTTGATGCTTCATTTGAACAAATGTTCTATACAAATGTGTTCTGAGCCTACGACTAATTCAATCCTCTAAGAACACATGATTGGTTCGGTGGGATGGGATGCATACATACAAAATCAAATATCTTATACGCCTTTACCCTTACCCCGTTTTGGATTTTTATGAGAAGAGAAGCAAAAATTTCCTTTCAGAAGAGGGTAACCAAACGCTTTTCATGTAAAAAGTTTTCATCTTATCATGATAGTTAAATAGTTGTTCATAATGGATCTTCAATCTTGTATGATTTCGTCCCTTTATTTTCATTCTGATTGTGGGATATGTCACGGATATTGATGTTTTGTTTCCATGGTGTACTGATGTATTTGCAGGTTGTACTTGGATGTTAATGTAGTGCAGTTGGATGCATGCAGTGTTTTTTTATGCAGTGCACTGTGATACTTTAGATGAATGAATGGAGTTTTCTCCTGTCATGAACTACCTCTCGTTTAAATATATTTAAAAGTAATTTTAACATATATGTCGTTCTAGGCAATGATGAAATATACTATCAATGAAAAGGTTCTGTGTCCACCCCCACCTACCATCATGTGCCACTGATCAATCTGGATATGATGGATATGGTATATTCTGATCCAGATTTTTTTTATATTAGCGTAAACAGACAACACTTTTATGATGATATATTCCCATTATACTGACCCAATGAATGGTGTATTCAATTATGGGTGACAGATTAGGTGGGCACATAATTAGTAGTAGTTGGCATGGCATTTTAAAAAATGCATCTCTACACTAATCATGATGATTTGGTAGAACAATTGTTCTATGATAATGTGTTTTGAGCCTACGACTAATTAGGGAGATGATGAAGATATATTCTGATCCTATATAATCTGGTTTTGTATTGACATTTTATTTCATACACAGTTATAAATGAAATACATGCTACCTTTTGTTACCTTCTACTAGCATTAGAAGCCATTATCACTCGATTCATGTCAGGCTCATGTGAGAATTTTGTGATTGTTTACTAGTATTTCAAAATATGGATATGATGATGCTTTATTCTAATCCTATATACTTTTTGGAGTAATTAAAACTTTAATGTTGCTCATGATATCTTATATGTCCACTCATGGATTGTTTAAGGTATCTTTTTTGCTTTATAAGGGACTAGGGAATGAGTTTCACAAGGTCAAATTCCCATACTGTACACACTGTACTTCGTGTGATGTGTTTTGATGCTGATATTACTAGCTGATGGCACATGAATGCTTGTGATGGCTTCTTCGAGCTGTATGAAGTAGTAAGGTATTATTTTCACCATACAAAATTTCCATACTATAGACAAGAGGCTGCAGTGATGGGTTTTGATGCTGTTTATGGTAGGAGATGATGGTCTACTGATGAATTGTGATGGTCTACATAATTGGGGGTGATTTGTATTGACCCTTATGGGTATTTTTTCGCTTTATAAGGGGTTAGGCAACTATGAAAATATCCATATTACATACTGCGTACCTTACTGTGATGGGAACTGATGCTGCTCATGGTAACTGATGCCTTCTCAATGCTTATATATATTCCACAGTACTATTTTTTTTATAGGGAAGTAATGTATGGTTTTCAATTTGGATAATTTCCATCTTGTACACAATGTCCTGCATCCGATGGGTTTTGATGCTGCTCATGGCTACTGATGGGTTCTACTCAAATGTGAGGAGGTTTTCTTCTAACTTTATAAGAATTAAGGTATGATTTTCAAATTTATAAAATTTATAAAATTTATAAAATTTAATTCTTGTTACTGTGTTATAAAAGTGAATGTGTTCTGTTTCAATGTGATACTAATTCATGGTGGGCCAAAGAAATTTTGTTGTGTACCATTTTCTGTGCCTCTCATGAATGTGGACACGATGGCCTCTGATCCAATTTACCTAAACCATTGAATTCTTCCTTGATTAGAATTTCATACTGTATACAATATCTTCCTGTCATGGGATCTGCAGTTGATCATGGTTTTTGAGGGTTGTTGATGGAATGTGATGGCTTCAACTGATGGTTTTAATTTTTTGTTACATTCCTATATACTTTAGATGCATACTGATGCTTGTTTTATGCTTGTCATGGGTTCTGATGTTGCTCATAACAGCTGATGGATACTGAGAAAGTGTTGCCCAGGGCTTCTTCTTGCTTTGTAAGGGGTTAAGGTGTGAGTTTAAATTTGTAAAATATGGATACGGTGTACAATTACCTTCCTATGATGAGTTCTGATGCTGCTGATGGCATATGATGGATACTGATGGATTGTAATGGGTTCTTTTTGCTTTGCAAGAGGTTAAGGTGTAATTTTCACATTAGAAATTGAATTCTTGTTACTATGTTATAAATTTTGAAGGGTTCTCATGCTTGTGATGCAATATTGATGCTTGGGCCATCTCAGTTTGTGAAATAAATGTAACCAAACACAAATTTCTAATGGATATTTTGTACATGTTCCTCTCATGAATGTGGACATGATGGCCTCTGATCCAATTTACCTAAATCATTGAATTCTTCCTTGATTAAAATTTCATACTGTCTACAATACCTGCCTGTCATGGGATTTGTAGTTGCTCATGTTTTTTAAGGGTAGCTGATGGATTGTGATGGCTTCAACTAATGGTTTTAATTTTTGGTTACATTCCTTTGTGTAGCTGATGCATACTGATGCTTGTTTTATGCTTGTCATGGTTCTGATGTTGCTCATAACAGCTGATGGAGACTGAGAAAGTGTTGCCCAGAGCTTCTTCTTGCGTTGTAAGGGGTTAAGGTGTGAGTTTAAATTTGTAAAATATGGATACGGTGTACAATTACCTTCCTATGATGACTTCTGATGCTGCTAATGGCATATGATGGATATTGATGGATTGTAATGGGTTCTTTTTACTTTGCAAGAGGTTAAGGTGTAATTTTCACATTAGAAATTGAATTCTTGTTACTATGTTATAAATTTTGAAGGGTTCTCATGCTTGTGATGCAAAATTGATGATTGGGTCATCTCAGTTTGTGAAATAAATGTAACCAAACACAAATTTCTAATGGATATTTTGTACATGTTCCTCTTATGAATGTGGACATGATGGCCTCTGATCCAATTTACCTAAACCATTGAATTCTTCCTTCATTAAAATTTCATACTGTCTACAATACCTGCGTGTCATGGGATCTGCAGTTGCTCATGGTTTTTTAGGGTAGCTGATGGATTGTGATGGCTTCAACTGATGGTTTTAATTTTTGGTTAGATTCCTTTTAACAGCTGATGGATATTATGCTTGTGTTATGCTTGTCATGGGTTCTGATGGATACTGATCGGTCGCAATGGCTTCTTCTTGCTTTGTAAGGGGTTAAGGTGTCAGTATACTGTGTCCAATATTTGCATACTGTGTCCAATATCCCTCTGTGGTTGGGTTGTGATGCAGTTCATGGCTTCTAATTTTTATGATGGATTCGGAAACAATCTGATGATGTATAACGGATTGAGAATGAAGTTTCACTTTTATTTATTAACCGCTAATTTTTTTCTGCTCAAAATTTGTAGATTACAATTGTTGTATTAGCCGACGCTTACACAATTCAGATAAAACTTTGCATAGTCGAAAGCTTGCCAGTGATGAGGAGATACGAAGAAGAAGCAAAAAAAAATTTAAAGCGAAGAAAACTTTGCATAGTCACACGTTGCGTGTTCGTATACTTGTAGAATTTTGCTCTGTAACTGCAAAGAAAAAAAAATTCATAAGAAAACTAATGCAAATTGATTAAACATACACCATTGATAAGCTCCTTGTCACGAAAACTGTAAAAAAATTAATTTTATAATTTAATTTTGAACCCAAACACCTTTTCTAACCACATTATCCAATAACTATTTTTTATTAAAATTTCAGATTATTTGGTTTATCTAACCGCATTTTATACATTCCTTTTAAAAAAAACAGTTTCTCAAAAAAATTTAATACCAAACAACATTTTACGGTCTAGTTTTAAGAACACGGTTTTCAGAATTTTTTTTAACCAAAACCGGTTTTACAATCTCATTTTCAGAAAACAGTTTTCAGAAAACTATCCAAACAGCTTTTACACTCTCATTTTCAGAAAACAGTTTTCACAAAACTGTTTTCAGAACAACTATCCAAACGCACTCTTAAGTATCTATAAGAGTCTCGCAATACTCATTTTGGCGGGAAAATTGACTCTAAAATATTTCATGCCGTATCCATGCATCTGATCAAGACCTTTTTTCTCCTTCCATCAAGATCCTCACTCCCTTCTCCTTCACCCCAGTCGGATCCAAATCCAAACCCAAATCCAAACTCAAACCCACTACAATGACTCCGACTTTGACACCTCCCACATCTCCTCTGTGCCTCCCCCCGAATCCCAACCCTCCCTCTCGCCCTAAACGGCTAAACCCCAATGCAAAACCAAATCCAAATCCAAACCATAAAATTCGAACCCAATATCCCCGCCGCCACCGCAACCATCCCATCCCTTATCCCCCTCACCTGATCTCTCCACCCTCCACAACCTACTCGTTGAGCGGATCCAAACCAATCAACCCGACCCACTAACCTCCTCCCCTTCCTCCTATTCATCATCCCTCTTCAAATCTCGACACCCCTACTCAAGTTTTTTTCTCACCTTGTACAACTTGTAGAGATAATATCAACAACGAGCCCGGAAAAAAACACCCAAACAAGTTCAATCAAAACCCAAGAAATTGCAGCCTAATTTCATTGTGTGCTCCTCTAGTTGACCCATGGAACAACCGAAATAGCTGAGGTACAGCAGTGAGGGTAACTTTGTGAAGCTGAATATTAATGGATATGCATGGAAGGAGATATGGTTTCAAGAATGGGAATAACATATTATTACTTCTTTTGAGTTTCTCTCTCTAGAAAAGTCTAGAGAGAGAAACTAACCCCAAAAAATCCCAAAAAGCTAATCCTAGATCTAAGCCTAGTGGGGGGCAGCGGCTAGGGGTCGTCGCCGCCGCCCCGTTGCATGGTAGCCAGCGTCCCTCTTCATCTTCGTCCATCTCATCTTCCATCTCTAGCCCAGATCAATCAGCCCCTCGCGTCATCCATCGCTAGACCAGATCTGTAACACCCCGAATTCCAAATACAACTGAATTCGAGAGTTCTACAGGATCTTTTCACTTCTTTCGTACAATTTTACAAGGAATTTAAAACTTTTATTGCAACAATAATTACATCAGAATCTTTTACATCAATAAGCAGCGGAAACAATATGATACAACAATAATGAAAGTACAATTGTTACAACTTTAACATTTAAGTAATCAACAACAT
This sequence comes from Hemerocallis citrina, assembly GCA_017893485.1. Taxonomy (NCBI): domain Eukaryota; kingdom Viridiplantae; phylum Streptophyta; class Magnoliopsida; order Asparagales; family Asphodelaceae; genus Hemerocallis; species Hemerocallis citrina. The sequence goes on along the minus strand of CM030363.1, from coordinate 250,668,920 downwards.
CATCAATCATCTTTATATCTTCATGTAACTCCATAACCTGCATATAAACTGTGGGCGCGTCAGTTGCTTACAACTGACGAAATATTATACACGGCCATCCTCTCTATGCCGGAAACAGTATAACGATTCTTAAATACTTTAACAAACACAAACTTGATCACAAACAATGCTACAAAGGGACTATCCTGTTGATGTCGTGTTGTGCAGTGCACTTAGTCCTTAATGCATTCATTATATTACATGACACTAATGCACACTTGTTCGGATTCTATGCATCCCATACTACATAGGTCCGAGGGCAAGCCTCTTAATCGTTCTTCATTTTTGTAGGGTTCAATCCCTCGCCATGACTTAATCTACTCCTGTAACTACGGCAAGTATCTTAGATGGTATGTGAGTACAAGCACGTATCCTGGACCCTAGAGGGGAATCCCGCGCCATGTCTTGACTCATCAAGCATGCATTCTGCGGTAATTCAGCCTCCTCCCTGAACACGATCCTCTTGCAGTCACCAAAACATCCCACAAGCGTGACTAAAGTCCGATCATTCTGAGTTGTGCCCGCGCCATGTCTTGACTCATCAAGCATGCATTCTGCGGCTCACACACCCGCACCGTAAACTCTAGTTCTCATACTTATGTTTTTCTCTCACTTTCATCACCTCTCCACTATGTATCTATCTGTAATTTCAGCAAGTGTCATAGACGTTCCATGATTACAAGTACGTGTTCAAGACCCTGGAGGGGAACCTCGCGCCATGTCTTGACTCATCAAGCATGCGTTCTGCGATAATTCAGCCTCCTCCCTGAACACGACCCTCTTGCAGTCACCAAACATCCCACAAGCGTCGCCAAGATCCCGATCATTCTGGAGTATTGCCCACGCCATGTCTTGACTCATCAAGTATGCATTCTGTGGATCACATCCGCATCGTAGACTCGAGGCTCCCATACTTATGTCTTTCTCTTACTTCCATCACAGCCTCACTATGTACTAATTATTAGAATCATGAATAAAAATCAAAGCTCTAGAGTTAGCCTCTCCACTCAACCGGACTTATTCATTCATTCAACATGACCAACCTTGGTCTTTCTTTTCAATATTCATTTTATTTCCACTGCCGGGGGAGACTTAACTACTCTTTCATTTCAATTCCAATTCACAAATTCTAACATAGTCTGAGCACTTCCAGCTCTTGAGTTCATTTTTCATAATCATGATCTTAGCTTTCATATTCATGTAATTCTCAATTCAAATCTATGATTCATCTCATGTAAATTTCTCAATTCAACTATGATTCATTTCATATAAATTCATACAGCAAAAAAGAGTTCATCAACATCAATCATAAAGTTCACCATCTTCAAAATATACAGAATAATGTTCTCTGATATATCTAAACACTCTGGACAGTCGACTTGGAACTCTTCCAGTCGACTTGTTCAGTCAATCCACATTCTTCATAACCACTCGGGAGAGTCGACTGCTGCACATGGCAGTCGGCTGTTCCGCAGTGTTCCAATTTCAATTTAATTTCTTTGTCAAATTCATCTTTCATAACCTTGTGTGCATTCCACAATAAAACTCAATCAAATCTTAATAATCATAAAATCTCGTATTCAAACTTATTTAACTTTCATTTGTCAAAATCAACTCCAAACTCAAAACCAGAAAACAGTTCGGTTCAGTCGACTGGTGGCAGTATCAGTCGACTGTTCCGTGAGTACTCTGAACATCAAAACCAACAGTCAGCTCGATCCAGTCGACTGTGAAAGCAGACAGTCGACTGCTCTACGAGACTTTGAAACTTCAGTAATAACACAGTCGGTTCAGTCGACTGGTGACAGTATCAGTCGACTGTCCCACAAATATCTTGAAAACTCAAACATCAAATTTATGACAGCAGCAGTCGACTGTGAAAGTATTCAGTCGACTGTCCTCCGATGAAAACTAACTTTTTAACACTTACCAGTCGACTGTGGAAGTAATCAGTCGACTGTCAAATTCACAATTTGTATCTTGCATACACTTCCGACCCTTTAATCGATTGGTACTTCCTTATACAAAATATAAATTGTTTCCAGAATATATTCCTTTTAAAACATTATCATATATATTATCAAATTCTCAAGTTCCTCATTTTTCAAATGAAGTCCTCAAAATTCATCAAGGCACATATTCAATCGATTTACCAAAATAGACTGTTTTCTTTTATCAAAATCACTTTACAAAATCTCTATACTTTTATAAATAACATTTCGAGGTTATAATCACACTTCTTTGCCACGTTCTCAACAACAACATGTTTGCATTATTCTAATCATGTCTCAACATGCATAAATTTCATGCAATCACTTCAATTCTAGCAATTCAACTAGCAATCATAACAAGCATAGCAATTTGCATTTACCATAATCAATCCAGATTTAACGATTCATTTCTACATTAATTTGCATGCAATCCATTCAATTTCAAACAAATAAATTACATATCCTCTATCATGCAAATTTCTACTCTTAAATTAGAAAGCATTTAAGAAACACCCACCTAAAATTGAAGATATGTTACCCAAATGAACTCCTAGAATTAGGAGCTCCCAAAGAAAGCTCCAATTGCAACCTCCTCGAAATCCGTGCACCAAAGCTAGCCCCACACTCCATCTCGGCAAGCAACAATCATCAAGAGCATCTCCATCCCCCTCCAATTCGGCAACATCAATGACGAACTCCCATCTTCTTTCATACACATATACTACGTATGTACATATATATACATTAGTATATGTATATAGGCAAGTGGGATGGTGATTAGGTGGAGAATGGACAAAGCTTTGCTGGTTGGGGTTGCTTTCGGATTGGAACCAGGAAGGAAAGAAGAGAAGAGATGAGAGAATGAGAGACTAGGTGGTATTTTTATAAGATTAACTAATGGGTAGTTATAGCAACCACCCCACACATGAACACCACTAACCCATGTTTACACTTGTTTTCCCTCTCATTTTCAAAATCCAAACTCCAGAATTTTCCCTCCTCTCACAACAGCCCGGTCCCCCAAAAATTGTGCACATCGCACGTGTGCACGTGCACGTGCTTTGTGTACAAAATAATTTATTTAATTAATCTCTTTAGAATAATTATCTATATATGTAATAAATATATAAAATTAACTTTAAAAATTATACTTTTCATGCACAATAAAATGGGAAGAAACATTTCATGAAAATTTATTTTGAAGGAAGAACGCGCTTACAACACGTGCACCAAAACACGTGCGTCGCCCGTAAAATCTCAAAAATACAAAAATTGACTTTATGAACCGAAAAATATTTATAATCAATTGGAATGCAATAGAAAGTATATTTAATATACATATTTGATAATATACTCAAACGTACAGAAAACACGTGTATTGCACGTAGAAAATTTATTTTAATAAAGATAGTCAAAAATTGACTTTTCGTTTACAAAAATACTTTTAAACATGTTTATAAAAATAAATAATTGAAATCCATTAAAAAACTTTGCACGTAACAGTGGAATACCCAAAATCGACACGTGCATCGATAATACGTAAAAAGCACGTAAAAACTCAAAGATTGAAATTCAGCATTTGAGTTGTCTCAAATGTGATTTTAAGAATACGGGATTGCATAAATAATTGGAATTCAAAATACATATCAAAATACGTTATGGATATGATCAGTAATAATACAAAATGCACGTGCGTAACACCCGAGGGCAAAATTGTCATTTAAATTTTGCGGGGTGTTACAAGATCCCTCCACCGATGAGCTTGAACAGGCCCAGATCCGGGTCATCGGCGATCCCCCTCCGCGATCCCCCCCCCCCAAATTTTCGAGCTCCTCCCCTGAGATTGAGCGACGAGCTTGAATGTACCCAGATCCGGGTGCTCGGCGATCCCCCTCCCTTCCGAGCTCCTCCCTCTCCAACGTTCTCGATGAGTTTGACCTCCTCCCTCTCCAACATTCTCAGTGAATGGGCCTAGACCCGGGTGCTCGGTGAGTGAGACCTTCTCCCCCTCGCCGCTAGAGAAGAGAGGAGTCCATCGCTGCTCGTGTGACGGGGACTTACCTCTGCATCGGAGGGTTGAGGAGTTCGCCCATTCTTCGGTGCTAGGTGCGGCGCCATCGCTTATCGCCACCATGTCCGCGCACTCAACGCCAACCGCAGTGATCTGCAGCTGCGATTTGGATGTTGAGATGCTGGTTGGGTTTGCAAAGAAGAGAGAGTACGTGTGTTGGTAGTGCCGGAGTTAGAGACGACAGCGGTTTGATTTGGTTATTATTTGTGAGGGAGAAGTGGAGGGGGTGTCTAGGATCGGTGTTGCACGGTTGTGGGGTTAGGGCCCGAAGACGGGGTCCCCCTATGAGGCGCGCATTGTTACAGCACAAGATGGGGCTTGGGCCCGCAGACGGGGTCCCCCCATGAGGTGTGCTGAAGAAATTGTTGAGGTGGAGATGTATTTATTTTTGGTTGGTAGGGGGTAGTCGCACCCTGAATTCGATGCCTGTCAACCAACGGCTATAGGTTTCGCAACAATGCCGCCACTATGCCCTCATCATTGAACCTGCAATCTGCAATGCCCACCGCCCGTAGGGGCGAGAGGGGAGGTGATGCTTCAGTTAGTTGTGATTGTTTCGGGTTTAACGTGAGAGAGAGAGTGAGAGAGTGGAGAGTAAAGATGTTGTTTCTCTCTATTCTGTGCTGGTGTCTGTTAATGTTTGTGAGAAATCTCTACAGAGAGTAGAAGCGGGTGAGAGATGAAGGTATCCTCTTCACGGCTCTCCCCTTGTCTGTGGTCGTGGTTAGGGTGACCGAGTGTTTTATTTGGTGAGAAATCGTTGGTGAGAGCTATAGCGTGACAGAGGTGAGTACCCTCTCCACGGCTCTCCTTTTGGGTGCGACTCCGATTGGGCCATGTGTGAAGTTGCTTTGGTGAGGAAGAATAATGGGAACGGCAAATTTTCAAATTCCGCATGATTCGCTTCAGGTGGGTGTGCACGTGCCATGGAGGTGGGTATACGAAGCTTGCTTGACGGTCATACAATGAGTTGGTCCTCGTAGTTTAGAGTGAGAGCTGATTATATGTATTGGTCATGTCGCTTCATGTTCTTTTTCTATCTGTAGGTTGTAATTTGTCCCAGTTTGCTGGGGTTGTTTTGTTAATTTATTATTAATGAAACATGGTGGCCATATTCCACATTTTCCCTCAAAAAAAGAATGGGAATAACATGTATTCGTCAAAGTTCAAGAGATTTTGTAGGACATTTGTTAAAAAAGGGATGAGGATTGCAAGGGGAGTGAGATGGAGGGTGGATTGATTTGGGATGAGGAGGAGGATGGTGTTGATGATGAGTTGTTGGAGAATGGTGGAGATGTTGAAGAATCTACCACAACTCGTAATGTTAATAGCTGAAGTACAATACATGCAATAGAAACTATCAAGACTTAGATAAACCAAGAACATGCCATCACGATATATGTAAGATCTTACAAGAACACAATCAATATGTAGAGATAACCAATACTTCTTAATTCCCAAGAAATACAAAGATTACAAAAGAGATTATAACTCTTAATCTGTTTCCCTCACCTTTGAAACACTCGACACAATCTTCTCTTGAAGTTGAACAATGATAACGGCTCACCAATTCTTTCTGATATCAAAGGTACAAACCCTAGAGTCTACAGCCATATATATAGCCCCCAAGTAAATCCTAAAAGATAAACACAAATCCAGCTTATTGGGCATGAAACCCGTCAGCCCAAATAACACAGCATCGATGTCGGTCGACCGCAACGTGTAATGCCAACTCTTGAACTCTAGACCGGTCAACCGCATGGTCGACTATCCCGCTCTCTGTTGGACCATGTACACTCGAAGAACCTCCTACAGTCAAGGTCAGTCAATCGCATCCCCGGTCGGTCGACCGCAACTCTCCAGACTACACATTTTTTGTTTGTTGTTCTTGTCTCTTGTTGTCTTCGTCTTATCCTCTTCTTCTCCAACTTCAAGTACCCAGTACTTACGTGTATTTGAGGCCATAATCCTAAAAGAAGAGAGTGGATGAAAAGGTGGAGAAGATTGTGAATGAGGTTAGGCGAGAGGTTTTTGTAAGGATGTGGCCTGAAATACACGTATGCACACAGTTTAGAGTTGGAGAGGAAGAAGAGAAGACGAAGACAGCAGATAAGAAGGCAGCCGAAAGGTTGTGGTCGGCCACACACCCGACTTCTTAGTACTGTAGGTGTACAAGGTTCCAACATAAAAGGGGGCATTCGATCGCCTAGTGTTCAGGTGTTGGCAATACCAGGTGCATTCGACCGCAACTTGGTGCGGTCGACCGACTGCGACACGGGCTATTATTTGGGCTTTGGGGTTTTATGTCCAATACGCTGTATTTGTGTTTATCTTTTAGAGTTTGCTTGGGGGCTATAAATATAGCAATAGATGTGAACTCTATGGTGTGCAACTCATATCAATGATGAGCTGTTATCATTGTTCGATTTCAAGAGGAGTGTGTGCCGAGTGTTTCAAAGGGGAGAGATAAATATTAAGAGTTGTAATCTCTTTGTAATCTTTTTATTTCTTGGGGATAAGAAGTATTGGTTATCTCTGCATATTATTGCGTTCTTGTGAGATCTAGCGATTATTGTGGTGAAATGTTCTTGGTACATCAAGTTCTTGAGAAGTTTCAGTTGTTTGTGGTGTGTGTTCCGCTATTAGCATTACGAGTTGTATCAGATTCTACAACAAGTGGTATCAAAGCACTAGGTTTGGGATGGGCGATAGCAAGTTAAAGATCGAGGAGTTTGATGGGAGTGACTTTGCAGTATGGAAGATTCAGATGATAGCGTATATTCGAAAAAAAGATCTAGCTACATTATGCTTTGTCTATATGTAGATGATTTACTCATTTGTGGTTCTTTGCTTGAATTAATTTCAGAGACTAAATCTATGCTTAGTCAAAATTTTGATATGAAGGACCTAGGTGAGGCCAATGTTATTTTAGGCATGAAAATCACACGTACTTAGACTGATAATACTCCTGACCAATCTCATTACATTGAAAAGATCTTGAAGAAATACAATTACTTTGACCATAGACCTGCATGTACACCTAGTGACCCTCAGGTTAAACTTTTGAAAAATTCGGGTGTTGTAATCAGACAAAAAGAATATGCTAGTATTATTGGTAGCCTTCGTCATGCTACTGACTACACTATACATGACATTGCATGTGTTGTAGGGGTATTATTTAAATTTACGAGTTGTCCTAGTTTTGAGCATTGGAATGTTACTGACAGAGTCATGAGGTACTTGAAAAAGACCGTGAACTTAGGACTACATTATGAGAGGTTTCTCGTTGTTCTTGAGGGATTTAGCAATCCAGATTGGAATTCATTTTCAGATGATTCCAAGGCCACAAGTGTATACATTTTCAGTATCGCTGGTGGTGTTGTTTCTTGGAGGTGAAAGAAACAAACTATCCTAACTTACTCTACTATGGAGTCTTAGTTAGTTGCTCTAGCTGCTGCTAGTGAGGAGGCAAGCTGGTTGAGGAACCCCTTGTCTTACATTCCTTCATGGATTAGGGCTATGCTGTCGTCTTAATTATCTAAATAAATAGATAAACTAGACACAAATTAAAAACCTCGCAAGTGTACGAATCGTTTACAGAAGCGTAGTGAAAAGCAAGGGTCGATCCCACAGAGATTGTAGTAAATAACTTACTAATCAATAAAACAGAAATACTTATCATAAAGTTTTGTTCTAAAAGTATGTCTTGAAAGGAAAAGAGATTAAAATCTAGATCGAGTAGAATCACAAGAAAAATATCTATTAAATTAGTTGGGTTTGATTTCCACCTATAGTCACGAATGCTAAATTAACTTCTACACTACTCTGATCACTCATGTTTGTTCATTTAAGGGCATGGTATCTACTCCTTAAAGTTAAGATTTCCCTAGGCCAAGAATTAGGCATCGTATCTACTCTAATTCGTTTCTCTCCTTAAGTATTTAGCATGGTATCTACTAAGTTGCACTTGAAGAAAGCATAGGAACGATGGAAATTAACAAACACTCAAAGTTCTAGAAGTTGGTATCAAATCTAGATCCTCCAAGTTGATTAAACCAAGAACCTAAATGATTCCTGTGTTACAAGTTATGAGCATAAGATATTGATCATCTCTATACTCATATAACAGAGTCAGTTTTATAATAAGCAAACTTAATTACGTAAGGTTCTTCAGATCAGTCGACTATCGTTAGATGTCAGTCGACTGATTCTGCAAACTTTCTAACAAAAGTTTGATTTATATTATAAATTTGATCAAGAACAACCAGGTTTAATCAATAAGTGATGCAAGTCGTGCTTTAGAAGATTTATAAACATTACATGACCAAGGTTTCAATCAGCCCAACAATGAAATTAGTTGCACATAATACAACTTTTATTGACTAAAAATTTAGAATTCATGACTCTAACAATAAGAACAAAAACTAGAGAGAGAAAAAGTAGCACTGATTTTTATGATGTTCAGCCTTGAAGTCGACTTGAATTGCTTCTAAGTCGACTTGATCTCGTCCTTCAGTGGCACTCGATCACCTCCTTTGTTTGATTGTACTTGATCTTCTTTCGTTGATTCCTTCTCTCTTCTTTCGATCTGATTCTAGATATATGATCGATTCCAAATTGATTCTTTTTTTCTAGACTGCGTATTCCCCCCTTCTTATAGTTTCTTTTTACCCCATCTACAGATCTCATGCTCCAACATTCTATCTTCTCACCCATCGGATATGGATTAAGTCAAATCTTAATACTTGCCAAACCCGGGTCTCTAACTTGATTGTTGGGAAGTTGTTATTTGCAGCTAACCTGGATTTGGATAACTCAATCTGGTTTGTTTGCATATTCTGATGAGGGTGAATCTCAACTGTTCTTATCTCTAACTCCAGATTTCATACTAGTCCAGTTGACTGTCGACTAAGAGCAGTCGACTGTTCTGCGAACTTTTGAAAACTCAACCAGTCAGAGAAGTCGACTGTTGATTAGGAGTCAGTCGACTGTTCTGCAAAGCTTCGGCAACTCAACCCACTATGTTCAGTCGACTGTAGTCAAGGAACCAGTCGACTGTATTCAGCAGCTTTTCAGAAATGTTTTGATGCAAAATTAGGGTTCTTCATTCCAGTGTATCATCCTCACAGTGCTGGATTAGTCTTGAATCTGCTTCGTTTAGTTGCTTTTAGGCTGTTTCCTATGGAAAAGAGAAAAGAAGAGTAAATTACCACATATAGAGAATTTAACTGTCCAATTGCTTTCAGATTATTGCTCCAAAATGTGGATATTATTGGATTTATCAGGTTATACCTTCGATCATAATCCACTCATATAGTGCTGATGCCATAGCCAAAGTATAAAATTCTTACTATAACGGTAAGAGATTAGCGAATAGTCGCAAGCATAGTACAGTGAGAGAGCTCCTCGCGTCTGGTGCTGTTATTGTGGATTTTGTGAGATCAGAAAGTAACCTTGCAGATCCTTTGACGAAAGCATTGTCTCGAGACGAAGTTTAGAACACATCGATAAAGATGGGACTGAAACTCATTTAGAATCACATATGGTGGGAAACCAACCTATACAACTGGAAATCCCAAGACATAGGTTCAATAGGAAAAACAAATCATACTGTGATTGGAATCATGCAACCCAGGAGTTTACCACTCCTTAGTCCATCTTGATGTGTATGTGCATGACGTCTTGTAGCGTTAGTAAGGATGAGCTTAGCTCTTAATAAGTTCTATATCTTTGTATGAGCGGAGTGCCTAGCTACAAGAGCACTTTTGATAGACCTGCCGGGGTGATTGTGAAGTGTGGTCGCTTCTATGATAATGGAGCTGATTCTCTATAACATTCACCTATGTTGGGATAAAGCACAAGGCCAGAATGTGTTGGCATTTAGAACTTGCACCTGGTAGAATCATGTGTAGTTTTTCTTTACTATGTGAATACAGGAAATGAGTTCAAGACTTTTAATATCACTCGTTCTTCTTGCAATTTGGGGATTGTCCACTGTGTAATGTTCATGTCTTCGGACACCTTACTTATGCATGGTTCTATACTTTTGGAAAACTGCTTCTCTTCAAATTAGTGTTTTAAATATATAAGTTGGGGATTGTTGGATTTTAGTATACATTTAAAACACTTATTTTATTGTTTATTGTCAACATTGTCTTGTGGCCCAATGGATAAGTTTTGGGCTCACATGAGGTTGGAGGATCAATTCCCATCTTCCACATATTACACACACACACACACACACACACACACACATATATGGAAAGCTTCAGTTGTGCACTCCTCTAGTGCACACGACATGTGCACTAGGCCTTCGGGCGTTCATATCGACGATCCGAACCGTCCACATTGATCTACACATCTAAATTAGTCTAAATATGTAAAATCAAATTATTTGAAATTCATTTACCCACCCATCATGTGACTATAAAAAACAATGATTTTCAGCCATAAAATTTTGTAACACTTCAATGGATGGGTAAATGAATTTCAAATAATTTGATTTTACATATTTAGACTAATTTAGATGTGTAGATCAATGTGAACTGTTCGGATCGTCGATATGAACGCCCGAAGGCCACAGTGTGCACTAGAGGTAGTGCACAACCGAGCACTAGAGGTAGTGCACAACCGAAGTTTTCCATATATATATATATATATATATATATATATATATATATATATATATGACCGGCCCGGCCTTAGGGCCTAAGGTTCTCTTGAAAAAAAAACAGATATATTTTTTATAAAAACTGGCTTTAAATTTTTGGATTTTGAACAGACCCAAAATAGTTTTCTCATCAAATGCTACTAGCCGTGTTTTACGAGTAAAGAAAAAAATCAATGAAACGTTTTTATGGCAGTAAAGGATCTTTTTTGATGAAAATAAATCCTGGTTTTAATAGCAAAAATAAAGGAAACATTTTTCTCTTTTTTGGTTATAAAAAGAGGATTTCTGTTAAAAAATATATGCACAGAAAAATAATATTTCTTCCTCCTTTCAATTATTGAGTGATTCATTGTTTTGGGGGTGCAAGTTGGTACGTGTGGCCACTGGAGTATTAGGCAACACTGTAAACAGAAGCTCGTTGTATCGTGTGGGGAGTGTTTAGTGATCAACGATTCATCTCCAGAATCGGCCGAATAACTTCTTAAAGAAAGTGCAATCCATGTTTCGAGTCGTTCTCACACTTTCTTTCTGCTGCAGTCAAAGCCGATCAATTTAATCCATTCCAGAACCGTGTGGTACTTTCAGATGGTTGATTTGGGGTATTCAAGTTTACTAATTATTTTCTTCTCAACAGCTATATTTTACAAATTGCTATTTCTCATCCCAAATATAGTCGACTATTGTTTCTCTCAAACCCAAAATTTGCATATTTGGCCAATTAGTGTAACACCCCGCCCCAATACTCAGACAGTTTTTATTATTTGCACCACAGGTTGCCTCTCAAAAGGTGGTTACTGACCACAACTCCCTCTCAGACCACAGCTCCCTCTCAGGCATATGTCGCACCCACTCGGTGTCGAAAATCGGCTCTGATACCATTTGTAACGCCCGTCCTAATACCACAGGCTGCCTCTCAAAAGGTGGTTAACCAATTAGGTGACTCTTGATCATAGGCAATTTTATTTATATTAAATTATTCCTTGTCTACTCCCGATATGGGATTACTTTTCAAACACCCCCTACTCTTAATCCCGTGTACATATCGTGAAAGCCCGTGGGCCCCCACCTCAATGCACACGCCACCGCATGAAGACACAGCAGGTCTTCACTCATTGGGTGGGCCCCCACACACCTGCTGACGTCATCAGCCACAACCACAACAGCATCTTATGTTGTGTTTCAACCGTGGGCCCCCCATCCAAATCCTTTTACATTTTTTCCTTTCACATATATTTACCAAACCAGCCAACTCACCAACTATATTTTATATATATATATATATATATATATATATATATATATATATATATATATAGAGAGAGAGAGAGAGAGAGAGAGAGAGAGAGAGAGAGAGAGAGAGAGAGAGAGAGAGAGTAAGTCTATTAAGAGCTGGGAAGCTGGGCTCCTTATCGGGAGCTGGAGCTAACAGCCATCCGATCTGGTTTGATTCAGATCGATTGGCTGAGATCAGATCCCGTTCTCCATGTTTTTTGTTGAGGGTAAAATGGTCATTTACTCCCTCAATCTCTCCCCTCCTTCTATCTCCCCGCTCACTCTCTCTTCTCTGCTCTCTCTCTCCCCACTCCCCAAATCGCCCCAAACCCTAGCTCCAAATCCGACTCTCTCTCTCTCTAATCTCTTGCTAATCGATCCCTCCCGGCGCTCCTCCTCTCTCGCCCCCTTCGACTTTCGAAACCCATCAACTTTCGTCATCTCTCTACCTCTCTCAATCGTCATCTCTCTCCCTCTCTCAATCTCATCTCTCTCCCTATCTCTCCAGACCCCTGACCCCAAATCCGTCGCCTCTCTCTCGCCCCCTTCGACTTTCGAAACCCTAGACGGGTTCGAAATCCCCTTAAGCCCCCATCGACCTTCGTCAGCCCCCTTCCACCGCTTGTTCTCTCGACCACCACTCAACCTTCGAAACCCTAAACTGATCTCCATCTCCATCTCCAACTTGGGTAGAGGTAAAATTTCAACTTGGGTAGAGGTAAAGTTGATATCTTTATTAGAATTACCCCATTAATTTTATTTTTGGCAATGAGCTAGTTGTTGCTCTCATTTTTCCTGAAACTGGGCAAGTTTGGAAGTGTTCTGATGCATTTTTTTTCCTGAATCTGGGCTAAGATGACTGCTGATTTGATGCTCATGCTTTGATGTCAATATTTTTGCTATGGCAGTGATGAAATCACACTATTATGCTTCATTATGAGATTACAATGTGGTGATATTACACTAATGCACCTAATTTGGTTATGACTGTGATGATATTACACTGTTATGCTTCATTCATAATTTAGGGATTGAAGATTTTCTGAATTTGGGCAATGATGAACTTAATTTGGGTCTCTTTTAGTTTTGCACTTTGTTTTGTCATGGTGCATTACACTTCTGCTGCTTCTTTGAATACGAGTTGTGTTTCTGAGGCTCTATCCTTCAATAGTCTTTCATTATGATCACTAAGATCACTGAGAAGTCATTATGGCTCTCTGAATATGAGATTGGTTTTGACATGGTATATTTCACTATTGGTGATGCATTCATTATGCTTCCTCAGACAATTTCCTAATCTTCATGAAATGTGATTTATGGGCTAAAGTTAAGGATTTTTTTTTCATTGTTTGGGATAGAAATTTGATTGGATTGGATATAGGCTGCATTTGATTATTAGACATTGTTTGATATACGAAAGCAATTTCTCTGAATATGAAATTGGATGTTGATTAATAGATAGTTGGAAGAATGGGGAATGATAAGAAATAGATATATATGCTTAAACAATGGATATGAACACAAAATGAGTTAGAAGTTTAGAGCTAGTGTTGATATGAATATTGAATAATTATGAGTAAAATCAATTGTGGCTCCAAGAAGCATGGGCACGAACATGCTCATGTAAACGGTATACGATATGTAAAATTGGTTTGTGGAAAAATGCTTAAGAAACTAACTCAAAATAAGCTAGTAATAGTATACATGTGTCCTGCTTATGATGTATATGTGTCTGAGCATGACATGGTTTCAACATAGAGGTGTTCATGCTTAATGATGTGGGCTAGATACCATGTAACATTTGGCAAGTGTAATTTAAGAACCATATTGATGCGGTTTATTTCTGGGAGACGTGTGGATGCACCAGGTGTGAGTTCGGACTCAATTTGTATTTGAAGGAGAAAGCTGCTCGTCTGACGACCCTCGACTGACCAGGCGGAACCTGTGGCGACCTCGGGGTGATTCGGAGATCTGGGCTCGGATCAGATGATTCGGATCCGAGGTCTTGTGTACCTGCAGACGGTCCTGAAACACCGGGGTTTGTCTCGGTGGCGGACCCTCCGATGATTTAGTCAGTCTCTGTGAGAGAGTAGCAATAACTAGTTTAATTTAAGTGGCAAAAGATTGGTTACCTCAAAAGGTGGGTGAGGGTCTAGTATTTATAGAGAATTTCAACCTGGTTTGGATCTGCTTGGGGGCCGGGTCTGCACCCGAAAGTCCATGGGCCTGTCGTGGCAGAGGGCCCAGGGGGTTTAGGGCTGACGTGGCAATACCAGGAGTGGTATAGGACTGACGTGGTCAAACCCTGAGCGGTATAGAGCTAACATGGCTGATCGTGGGTCTTCTGTGCTTCTGGGAGAATCGGAGGGCCTAGGCTGTGCCAGGTCATCCCCCTGCCTCGCCAGAGAGGGGGGACGGCCCGTGGGGCTGTCACGGATCGGAGACCGAGGACCACTGAGGCTCGTCGGATACGAGGAGGCCGGTTCTGGGGGGTGCACTTGAGGTTCGGTGCCGACCCTGTAATGGTTCGAAGCCGAGCCAGATTGCTATTTTTACCTTTCTTGAGTGAGAGTTGTATTGGGCCCTGGTTGGGCCCTCAGGCCATTTTTACCCTACCACACAAGCCTCCCACTCCTGCGGGGGTGCGGGAGCTGGCCGGGGAGGAGTGTTCATGGTCATGGAAATGGGATGGCAAATCGTTGAATCTTCCGGAGGAGAGTACCCTGGTGCCCGACCCAACCTCGAGATGACGAGGGATTACGTTTTTGACAAGGGTGATGCGAGACGTTGTTTCTTCCTGAGAAGAAGGCCCTGGTGCTCGACCAAACCTCGAGATGACGAGGGTTTATGTGTCGGCAAGGGTGGTGGCGAGCCGTTGTTTCTTCCTGAGAAGAGTACCCTGGTGCTCGACCAAACCTCGAGAAGACGAGGGATTATGTGTCGGCAAGGGTGATGGCAAGCCGGTGATTCTTCCTGAGAAGAAGGCCCTGGTGCTCGACCGAACCTCGAGAAGACAAGGGATTATGTGTCGGCAAGGGTGATGGCGAGTCGTTGTTTCCCTCCTGAGAAGAAGGTTTGAACCGCGTGGCCTGTCGCCTTAGCGGAGTCTTGATGGCGCTTCCGGAATCCGTGTGATGTTCCAATTTTCTAGGGGCATTAAATGACGCTGCCAGCCTGAACGCAGGGGGCGCATGGGCTTCCGTCGATTGGCTTTCCCAAAGTCATAAAGGCTGGTCCTTAGGGGAGGCTATAAATACCTCTCCCCCCTAGCGGGTTTGATCACAGCAAGGGTGGTTCAATGGCCACCTGAGGTGTCTGCTTCGGCGGGCATCTCTCTTCTAAAAAACTTTGTTGTGGCGCCCAGGGGCCTCGAATCGGTGGCGACTCTGCCGTCCGGATCCTTTTTCGGGTCAGACGACTCCCATACGGATGTCTGGCCCGAGAAAGATCAGGACGGGAGGGGCATCCACCGTGTCCTGGATTCTAGGGGTGAAGAGCCTCGGATATGCGGATCGATCTTTATTCTTGGTAGGGTTCTAGGTGACGGTGGCTTTCCTCCCACCCTTGAACAATTCGGGGTTTCGACCGCCGAGGCCTTAAGCCCCGAGCTGTTCGAGGGTGAGAGAGGAGCCGACCGAGCTCTGGAACCCGGGGCGCAGGCGGTGGTGGCTTTCCTGCCACCCGGGAACGATTTGGGGTTTTCGGCTGCCAAGGCTGTAAGCCCCAAGTTGTTCGCAGGTGAGAGGGGAGCCGACCGAGCCCTGTAGCCTTAAATCTTTAAAAGGGAAAAAAAAAATTCGCCGAGCACTTCATCCGGCCCGACCCCTGTGTCTGGTTGCCAGCCTGGCACTGGATGACGTCAGAAGCCCATGTTTCGAGGACGTGGCACGGTTTCCCAGGCGGCCGCTACACGTCAATCGGTAAACAGTGATCGCAGAAATTGAGGAGTCGTTTCTCCCCTTTATAAATGTTCCCCCCTCTCCCCCTATCGTCCACTTCTTATTCGCCTCATTCTCTTTCTAAAAGATCTCCCCATATTTCAGTCTTCGTTCCTACCATTTGCTGTACCCAGCTCGTTCTTCCGAGGTGACCCCCGGCTTGTTGGTAAGTTTGTTTTTAGTTTAGGCACAGATGGATAGGGCTCGGTCGGGCTCGTCAGCGTCGACGTCCGGGGGGGAGGTCCAACCCGCCTCCCAACCGACTTCGTGGGAGGAGTCAGATCTCGAGGGGGAGTCTGCAGGCGAGGATCAGCTGGTGTATGATGTGAAGCCGCTACGGACTCGGAGGCTTTTTGTTGTGGAGAGTAGTGATTCTGAGGAGGGTGGCGGCAGTTTCGCCGAAGTTCAGATCCTAGGGCCGGTTTCTGAAAAGGAGGCTGGAGCCGAAGGGGCTCAGATAGGAGGTCAGGGCATGGGCTCGAGTTCCATGCCGACAGGTCTGGGGCGTTTATCTACCCCCTCCCCGGAACGAGCCAAGAAGAAGAAGAGGGCCCTGAAGAAGAAGGGGTCGGGGATCGGGGGTTCGAGCCAGGCGCCTATTAACTTGATGACAGGGTCGCCCGTACAGCCTAAGTTGTTCCGTCGGTATCCTGACGATCTTACCGATAAGGAGGTGTTTGGGGTCCAACCATCGTCGCCGAGCCGAAAGAGGGTGATAATGGACGCCTTCCCGACCGTTCTGGAGGCAGGTAACTTGGAGGCTTTGTGGCTGGCGTACCATATAGGGTCCAGCTACGAACTTATGTTGCCGAGCTCCACTCTTCGACCGACCGTCCCCCTGCCGGATCGGTATTGCGTCTTCCCCGTGGATGCCTTTATCTCCGGCCTGAGGTTGCCCGTTCACCCGTTTGTTCGCGAGGTGCTGAACTGGGCGTCCTTGGCGCCGATGCAGTACGGGCCCAATTCTTGGAAGCAGATCATCTGCTTCGTGTTGATGTGTGAGGAGCAGAGGGTACCTCTACGGCTGAATGTCTTCCGAGCGATGTTAATGATTGGCTCGTCGGCTGAGGGTATCTACTACATTTATCCCCGGGGCAAGGGGAAGGTTGTCCATGGTCATCCGGACTCGATCAAGGAGTGGAAGAAAAAGTATCTGGTGATCCGGAGTGAGGGACCTTGGGACATTCCCACTCGGTGGAACCACTCCAAGCCGAGCTATAAAACGCCGAGGCCGAGGGATCTGACCGCCGAGGAAAGGGGGTTTGTTGAGCGCCTCCGTCTGTCTTATAGTATCAACTGGGCGAAGGTGACAGAGGATCACTTGGCGAATGTCGGACTGAGCCCGGCCGATCTACGTATGTAGTTGTTTCTTTCTTTTTGGCTTTGTTGTTCCTCCGTGCTTATTGTCCTTACTGGATTTTTTTGCAGATATGGATCCTGAGTCGATCAAGGCGAAAAGGCTCGCCATGAAGAAGGAGGAGGCCGAGAAGAAGATGGCGGTGACGAAGACGAGGGGGTCGACCCAGGTGGTTTCTGATTCCCTCGTTCAGCCGAGGGCCAAAAGGACCCGTTCGGAGACGGCCAAGGATGCGGCGGCTCAGGGCGATCCAGACCAGGGTAAGGTCACCGATCTCGATAAGGGGAAGGGCCCTCTGGCGGATCCGGGGGTAGAGGAGAGGCTTCGGCGAACGTGGGCGCCGATTTGGTCGATCCGCGAGGGAGACTCTCTGACTCGAGGGCGGCAAGCCGTCGAGGTGGCGAGTAAGTTGGCAACCCCCCGGGATCGTTCGGAGATGAAGACCGAGACCCTGGATGCGGCGTATACTCGCCTTGCACAGGCCAATGTGCTGGTAAGTCTGTCAACCTTTCTTGTCCTGTAATTACGTTGTAGAGGAGGCTCCCTTAGTTGTGCTTGGTGACTACAGGTGACCGTGCAGGGGGCCCACGTGAGGGGCCTTTACGAGGCCGCTTTGAAGCGGGAGCGCGATCGGGCGGACAAGGCTGAGCAGGAGACGAAGGAGGTGAAGGCAGAGCTCGAAGGCCTTCAGAAGAGGGAGCAAGAAATGACGACGGCCTTCGACAAGGAGAAGGAGGGATGGGCAGAGAAGATGGCGGCTCGGGAGAAGGAGTTTGCCAAGGAGCAGAAAGAGCTGACAGAGACGAGTCAGCTCCTGGTGATCAAGGCCCAAGACGAGTGTTATGTGAAGTCACTCAGCCACGTGAAGCACTTCTACCCGACCCTTGATCTGTCAAACTTTGAGTATGACATGGAGGTCGGTGGGACACCGAAGACCCCTGACGGAGAAGGGGCTGTTCCCGATCTGCCTGTCGACCCTCTTGCGGATCCGCCTATCGATGCTGAGGTGGGAAAACAAATTGTGTAATTTTTGTCTTTCTGTTTTCTCCTCTCGATTGTATTTGCCTTCCGCGGACTAGCCACCGCATTTTTGTAAGAAGCGATTCAATTTATAAACAAGGATTTTTGACCGGCCAAGTGTCTTGACTTCGGGTGTTTCCGACCCTTCTTGCTTATGCATTTTGAGTTGGCTGATTTTCTTGTAGGTTGCGGCTCCTCTTCCCGAGGTGGACCCCCGTCGTTCCGACGTGGCGTGGCTCCGGAGCAGAGTTGAGGCCCTGGAGGCCATGTTGGTTCGCTACCGAAAGGGGGCTCGTGACACTGATGCGGCCTTTAACTATTACCGGAACAAGTCGGAGGCCTTAAGTGAGGAGGCGAGCCGGCTGAGGAGGGCGATGGTGGATCGGGACCTCGGAGGTGTCGGACCCGGACATACTATGTCAAACGCCTCGGTACAGAGGCCCTCTTCGGAGAGGTTACTTCGCGATGTCATAGTGGAGAAGGAGATGGAGATACACCGCTACAAGACGATGCTGGGCGTCTCCTCATCTTTCTCCGCGGCTCGGCGTGCGGAGGGGGTTCCCTCTGCGCTGCTGTTGCTGGAGCGCATGCGACCAGTGGATGCCCAGAGCTCCATGGCGGGTGCGTCGACCGTGGCTGAGCCGATGGACCGCCTTAATGAGGAGAGGGCTCCTAGCCGTTCGGTCGGAGTGGTCCTGCCCTTTGTTGGACCCGAGGGGCCCTAAGATGGTAGCTTCCTTCAGCTTGAGATGAGTGGAGCGGTCCTGTAACGGTCATTTGTTTGTTTTCTCATAACCAACTAAAGGTATGAATAAAGAATTCTTTTTTCCCCTCTGCTTTGTTTGGGAATGTGGTAAATGACGGTGGAGGCGTGGTTCGGCTCCGTCGATCCGTGAGGGATCAACGTAGGGCCTTAGGAAGAGCCCCTGGCCCGAAGCTGGGTTGGGCCTACCGAGGCACTGGGGATGATACCGGAGTGAGGGTTCGTGGGCCGATCCCGATGTTCGGCGTTTAAGTCGGATCTGCCGAATCGTTTGGAGTTTGACAAAAAGGAGATTCCTTTCATACCAGATGGGGGGGGGGGGTCGTCGAAGCCGCCCTTTACACATGAGAGTTTACAAAGGGTTTTTCATACATTAGCCAAGTTAGACTCTATGTTCGCCCTTTACACATGAGGGAACTTCATTAGGTGCTCGGCGTTGATTTAAGAATCCTCGGATGGGAGTGGTCCAGTCGTCTGGGCTGGTATCATCTGGTACACACATCGCCTCCGGCTCCTGGTCTTTGATATTTGGCTTCAAGAGGTCTTCGAAGAGCACTGTCTGATCGGGACACTCGAAGGAGGAAGGGGCGAGTTTGGATAGCGCGTCTGCTAGAGCGTTCTGTTCCCGGGGGATTCTGATAACCGTGGCGCCGCTGAAGGATGCCCGGCGCGATCGGGCGCCAAGTATCTAATCCTGTGATCATTGCGGGCCTCGTATCCTCCGGTGATCTGGTTGACCACGAGCTGAGAATTGCTGGAGAGATCCCTGGTATGTCGGAAGGCTTTCAAGCGAAGAGATCACCGTTGCGACGGACGCAGGCGATGGTGCAGGTTTTCAAGTCCTGGGTGAGCGAGCGGCTCACCCGGAACCACTTTGATTCATCCTTGGCGTCGAACAGGACCTCTTCTAGTTCGTCGACAGGCTCGGGAGCTGGGCCATCTCTTTCGGGTACGAGTTCAGCGGCGTCGAGAGGGAACACACCCTCTCCGACGGCAGTCATATAGCATGACCGCGCGACTTCGTGGCTACCTCGGACGATGCCTACCCCTTGGGGGGTGGGGAATTTGAGTTTGAGATGGTAGGCCAAAGGTACCGCTTGGAGGGAGCTCAGTCCGGGTCGGCCGAGAACGGCGTTGTAAGCTGCCTTGATGTTGACAATCATGAAGTCCATGGATTCGGTCCTCTCGACAGGAACCGACCCTGCGGTGACCTCGAGGGTAACAATCCCTTCTATTGCGACAGGGGCGCCGGAGAATCCATGTAACGGGTATCCGGCGGGTTTGAGCTTCCCACCGGGTAATTTGAGGCTCTCGAAGGTTTTGAGGAAAAGAATATTAACTGAGCTACCGTTGTCAACGAGGATTCGGCGCACCTCGTAGTTAGCCATGTGAAGGCTGATGACGAGGGCATCGCAGTGGGGTAGGTGAACGCCTTCGAGGTCTTCTCCTGAGAAGCTGACTGGCCCCGGCTGTGGCTTGGGCGAGGGGTTGTTTTGGACAGCATTCGCCTCTTGGAGGAGGGCTTTTAGGGGTGTATTTGACCCTCCTCCCATCGCCCCCTCGTGGACATAGTGTAAGATGAATGGCGTATCCGTGGTTCCTTTGGACCCGAGGTCCTTTTCACGGAGGGGGGTCGACGTATGGTTCGGAGGTGAAAGTCTCCGGCTCCTATCATCTCGCCGATCCCGTCGGCCTTCTTGGGTGAACTGTCGGAGGAACCCCTGTGAGACGAGTTCCTCAATTTCGTCTTTCAGGGCTCGGCATTGATCGGTATCGTGCCCACAATCTCTGTGGAAGCGGCAGTAGAAGTGCTGGTCTTGATTCCTGTTGCTATTAGGTCGGGGAGGTAGTCGGACGATGCCTTTGTCTTCGATTGCTAAGAGGATGGCGGATACGTTATGGGTCAAGGGAGTGTATCTCTCGAAGCGGGGGACCGGCGGGACCTTCTTCATGGCCCCCGCGTCCCTCGGAGCTTTCTTTGATGGTTCGACCTCTTCGACCTTCCTCTTTCCCTTCCCGATGGCCTCCCGGGTATCTTCGGGGTTAAGGGCCTCTTCTGCCCTAATGTATTTTTCGACCCTGTTGAGAAGATCGGGAAAGTCGACGGGGGGACTCTTCGCCAGAGAAGCTTTCAGCTGTCCATGGCGAACGTTGTGCCGAAAGGCCGCAGAGGCGACGCCTGGATCAAGAGAGGAGACCGACCTCGCCTCTGTGGTAAATCTTCGGATGAATGCTCTGAGGGATTCTCCCTCTACCTGTTTAAGCCCAAGTAAAGAAGCGCTAGTCCTCTCCGCCTTCCGGCTGGTGACGAAGTGGGCGAGAAAATTGCCTTCTAGTTGGTCGAAGGAGTAAATGGAGCCGGGGGCGAGCTTCGAGAACCATTCACGAGCCGGACCTCGAAGGGTGGCCGGGAAGGCTCGGCATAGCAGGGGATCTGAGGCGCTGTGAATCATCATGAGGGTTTTGAAGCCCTCTATGTGATCAGCAGGATCTCCCTCACCGTCGTAGGTCTCGAATTGAGGAGGTCGGAAGTTCCGGAGTATTTCTGCCTGGAGGATGGGGGCGGAGAAGGGAGGTCGGATAGGTCTGTATGCCTGAGCCGCTCTTTGGCCGCCGACCCTTATGTGATCGAGGCGATCTTCCATTCCTTGGAGGCGCCTTAGGAGTATGTCATCGCCCTCTGGCTGGATTGTTGATGGTAGGAACACGCTGGCCTCGGTGTCCGACCCAGTTTGGGAGTGGAAGGTTTCCTCCCTGGGGGCCCGACGGAGGGCCCCGAGAATTTCTCTCCGGAAGTCTTGGAACTCCTTGTGAGTGACGGGCGCTCCCTCGACCCTGTTTGGTCGGTCCGAGGGATGCCTTCCGATGCGGCTGAGTGCTGACCTCCGTCCCTCGGGCGGCGGTCTTGGATGGTTCGGGGCCGGGTTGGAAGCGGCCCTTCCCCTGCTGCGGTTAACCTGTCGGTTGACGATGACTCCCCGGAGGTCGGGCTGGACTTGGCGGGCGACGCTCCTTTGGGATCCCTGGTGGGGAGCCCTGTGTTTTGAAGCATGTGGACCGGCGTTAGCAATTGGTGGGGGCGAGTCCCGTCGGTTGACGGAGGAAGCAGCCCCCTTGCCCTTTGAGGCCATGAGAGTTCGGCTGTCGAGGTCGCTCGATGGTCGGGCTCGGGTCGGCTTCTGAGGCAGTGTTCCCACAGACGGCGCCAACCTGATGCGGTTTATTTCTGGGAGACGTGTGGATGCACCAGGTGTGAGTTCGGACTCAATTTGTATTTGAAGGAGAAAGCTGCTCGTCTGACGACCCTCGGCTGACCAGGCGGAACCTGTGGCGACCTCGGGGTGATTCGGAGATCTGGGCTCGGATCAGATGATTCGGATCCGAGGTCTTGTGTACCTGCAGACGGTCCTGAAACACCGGGGTTTGTCCCGGTGGCGGACCCTCCGACGATCTAGTCAGTCTCTGTGAGAGAGTAGCAATAACTAGTTTAATTTAAGTGGCAAAAGATTGGTTACCTCAAAAGGTGGGTGAGGGTCTAGTATTTATAGAGAATTTCAACCGGGTTTGGATCCGCTTGGGGCCGGGTCTGCACCCGAAAGCCCATGGGCCTGTCGTGGCAGAGGGCCCAGGGGGTTTAGGGCTGACGTGGCAATACCAGGAGTGGTATAGGGCTGACGTGGTCAAACCCTGAGCGGTATAGAGCTGACATGGCTGATCGTGGGTCTTCTGTGCTTCTGGGAGAATCGGAGGGCCTAGGCTGTGCCAGGTCATCCCCCTGCCTCGCCAGAGAGGGGGGACGGCCCGTGGGGCTGTCACGGATCGGAGACCGAGGACCACTGAGGCCCGTCGGATACGAGGAGGCCGGTTCTGGGGGGGTGCACTTGAGGTTCGGTGCCGACCCTGTAATGGTTCGAAGCCGAGCCAGATTGCTATTTTTACCTTTCTTGAGTGAGAGTTGTATTGGGCCCTGGTTGGGCCCTCAGGCCATTTTTACCCTACCACACATATTATTTGAGATCTTTATATCATCTATTCTGTATCTGTGAAAAGTTTGTTTATTAATTTGTGAATTCTTTCACTTGTTCGATAGTTTTGTGAACCATACTGTATTGTTATGCCATGTTGCTATTATTTATGAATACATTGTTATGCCATGTTGCATCTTCTGCTTGCCTGTGCATTGATATAGAACTTTAAGTGTGTGATTTATGACTTAAGTTACTGCGATGTGTTTACTGACTGTATCTTTAGTCAGTTGTTCTCCTAAATATCTCATTATAAGTAAACTGTTGTCCCAGATTTAATGAATCAGTCAAAAGTGCTTTACTGATTTGCTTGTCTACTTATCTGTTATTTATATTGGTTGACATAATTAACAGGTGGGAAACAGGATCATTAGGAAGAGGATTCACGTCCGAGTAGAGCATGTGCAGCCTTCCAGGTGCACTGAGGATTTCCAGCTCAGGAAGAAAAAGAACGATTAGCTTAAGGCTGAGGCAAAAGCTCGTGGTGAAGTTATCAGCACAAAGCGACAGCCTGAAGGTCCCAAGCCCGGGTTCATGGTGGAAGGAGCTACCCTTGAAATAGTCACTCCTATTCCTTATGATGTGGTCAATGATCTCAAAGGTGGCTATTAAACTGCCACTTGCTTAGTTTTTCTCCTGCAATTTGCAATTTTTGTTTGCTTCGATTGAAAACCTTAAATAGTTGTTGAAACATTGTGTCTTTTTGAATTTTATGGACACCTCGATTTGAGTTAATATTATTGCTGGGTGAATGTTAGGTTGAGTTATTGATGGCTAGGAAATTTCTATTTCTTTTGGTTTGTTCATTGTTGTTGATGGGAGCAAAATTTACCTCTACCCAAGTTGAAATTTTACCTCTACCCAAGTTGGAGATGGAGATGGAGATCAGTTTAGGGTTTCGAAGGTCGAGTGGTGGTCGATAGAACAAGCGGTGGAAGGGGGCTGACGAAGGTCGATGGGGGCTTAAGGGGATTTCGAACCCGTCTAGGGTTTCGAAAGTCGAAGGGGGCGAGAGAGAGGCGACAGATTTGGGGTCAGGGGTCTGGAGAGATAGGGAGAGAGATGAGATTGAGAGAGGGAGAGAGATGACGATTGAGAGAGGTAGAGAGATGACGAAAGTTGATGGGTTTCGAAAGTCGAAGGGGGCGAGAGATGAGGAGCGCCGGGAGGGATCGATTAGCAAGAGATTAGAGAGAGATAGCGTCGGATTTGGAGCTAGGGTTTGGGGCGATTTGGGGAGTGGGGAGAGAGAGAGCAGAGAAGAGAGAGTGAGCGGGGAGATAGAAGGAGAGGAGAGATTGAGGGAGTAAATGACCATTTTACCCTCAACAAAAAACATGGAGAACGAGATCTGATCTCAGCCATTCGATCTGAATCAAACCAGATCGGATGGCTATTAGCTCCAGCTCCCGATAAGGAGCCCAGCTTCCCAGCTCTTAATAAACTTACTATATATATATATACCAGCCCAGCCTTAGGGCCTAAGGTTCTCTTGAAAAAAAACATATATGTTTTTTTTAAACAAACTGGCTTTAAAATTTTGGATTTTGAACAGATCCAAAATAGTTTTCTCATCAAATGCTACTAGCCGTTTTTTACGAGTAAAGAAAAAAATTCAATGAAACGTTTTCATGGTAGTAAAGGATCTTTTATGATGAAAATAAATCCTGATTTTAATAGCAAAAATAAAGGAAACATTTTTCTCTTTTTTGGTTATAAAAAGAGGATTTCTGTTAAAAAGTATATGCAGAGAAAACTAATATTTCTTCCTCCTTTCAATTATTGAGTGATTCATTGTTTTTGGGGTGCAAGTTGGTACGTGTGGCCACTGGAGTATTAGGCAACACTGTAAACAGAAGCTCGTTGTATCGTGTGGGGAGTGTTTAGTGATCAACGATTCATCTCCAGAATCGGCCGAATAACTTCTTAAAGAAAGTGCAATCCATGCTTCGAGTCGTTCTCACACTTTCTTTCTGCTGCAGTCAAAGCCGATCAATTTAATCCATTCCAGAACCGCGTGGTACTTTCAGAAGGTTGATTTGGGGTATTCAAGTTTACTAATTATTTTCTTCTCAACAACTATATTTTACAAATTTCTATTTCTCATCCCAAATATAGTCGACTATTGTTTCTCTCAAACCCAAAATTTGCATATTTGGCCAATTAGTGTAATGCCTCGCCCCAATACTCAGACAATTTTTATTATTTGTAGAAGACAAATTAGATACTATGTAGTACAACTGCCCACCACAAGCTGCCTCTCAAAAGGTGGTTACTGACCATAACTCCCTCTCAGACCACAGCTCCCTCTCAGGCATATATCGCACCCACTCGGTGTCGAAAGTTGGCTCTGATACCATTTGTAATGCCCCGCCCTAATACCTGCTGACGTCATCGGCCACAACCACAACAGCATCTTATGCTGTGTTTCAACCGTGGGCCCCCCCATCCAAATCCTTTTACATTTTTTCCTTTCACATATATTTACCAAACCAGCCAACTCACCAACTATATTATATATATATCTATATAATAAAACACAAAGAAAGCTATCAAGTGGTTCCTTTTCAATCCTTTTAAAATCAAAGGTTCAGATCTAATCTCACAAAATACATTTTTTTCCCCAAAAGTTTCCCTCCAAAACTCAAATTCAAATCCTCCACCCAAAACAACTCCTTTATTTATTTAATTATTTCTTTCTCTCTCTATTCTCTCTCTCTCTCTTCCTTTAAAGAAATTAAGAAAATATTTTTTAAAAAAAAATTAAAAAAATAAAAAACTTAAAAAACTTTAAAATTTTAAAACTTTAAAAATAATTCAAAAAAAAATCAAAAAAATTATAAAAATTTTTTAAAAATAATTTTAAAATTTTTTTTTAAATAATTTTAAAATATATTTTAAAAATTAGAATTTTTAAAAATATTTAAAAAATTAAAATTTTCTAACTTTTTTATTTTTACTTTTTTTTTAAATATTAGGAATTTTAAAAATTTTGTAAATTTAAAAAAATTAAATTTTTTTTAAAAAAATTAAAAAATTAAAAATTTTGAAAATTTGAAAATTTGAAAATCTCAAAGCAAATCCAAATCCAATGTCGAACCCCAATCAAGAGGCCGTCGCCAATATCTAATCCGCTGCTAATTCCGTATTGGTGACTCCCCTCCACCAAATCGAGCGTGAATATCAAGCGACTCCGTATCCGCGACTCCCCTCCACCGAATCGAGAGCATTTATATGCGATGCGACGACTCTAATTTCATCTCATTAACCGAATTCTCATTCTAATTTTTAATTTTTTGTGTGTAGGGGATTACACAGTTTTTTTTTGACCCGAATTTTGTGTGTGCATGGAATTTAAGTTCAGAGAGGTGTAACCCCTGTTTTCGTTAAATTGTATTTTCAAGTATTTTGCCGTATTTTAAATTAAAATATTCTCTTTTAATTTAATATGTTATTCAAACTATTTTTGTGAAGCCAATAATTGATTATTCAACTATCTTATTATGTGAAATATTTTTGAACCCAAATTCTATTATAAGCCCAGTAATTTAAATTATTTTATGAGCCTAAGCCAATTGTTTAAATTAAACCCAATGGTACAATTATTTATTTTGAGCCCGATTCTATTTATTAAATAATTAAATTGTTCGAGCCGTGGACCAAGCCCACTCCTATTGGGTATTGATCCGCTAACCCAAACCCAAATTTTTCTTTGACCAGATCACCAATTTTCCCTAATCTCTCCCCATTATCTTAGTAATTAATTGCCACTAATTCTTCTCCATTCAATCAGTTATTTGATCCCGTAACCCCCTCCCCTACAATCATTCACCACATTAATTTTATACCATTATTATATTCAATCTTCCCTATTCTCTCTCCCCGTAACCCACTCCCCAAAATCCCTCTTATTGCTTATTATTATATTCCTTATATTTTAATATACCTTTTTCTCTCCCCCGTACACTCTCCCTTCCTTCTCTGTTTTAAAACAATCAAAGCAAAACCAAACGAACAAAAACAAAACCCATCGTCTTTCTCCTTCTTCCTCCCGCTCGACCTCCAGTCGAACCGAAGCACCTCGACCACCTCCCTCCGCGAAGCTCCACAGTGCCGTCGCCCTCTCGCTCAGCACCGGTGCCGCCCCCTCGACATCACATCGCCACTGCTCGCTCGCACCGTTGCATCTCCACCTCGTCGACATCCCTTCCTTCAACCACCGAAGAACCCACCCCCGTCGACTTCGCCAGCGCCGCGACATCCAATCGCAGCACACCCGTCCCGCCATCGCTCCCCCACTTCCTCACTCTGCTTCGACCCGAAAAAACAGAGCTTCGTCGCCCTCGCCAATCGCGCCGCCAGTAGTCGCTACAGTTCGCGCCAGACGTTGCCGCAACCGCCGCGTCGTCGTCGTCCTGTTGCAGTCGCCGCAGACCTCGCCGCCGCACTCTCTCTCTCTCTCCCTCGCTCTCCGTTCCGTCGAAGAAGAAGAACGAAGAAGAAGGAGACAGCCGATTAAGAGGGATTGAATCTCGAACGTTGGATTGCTTCGAGATCCGAGCCCATCTCTCCCTTATGATCGCTGTTTGCTGTTTGTATACAGCGGATCCGTAATCGTCGTCCGCTGTTTGGTCTGGGATCCAGTGCGGGGACGCGATCTGATTGGAGCGTTTCGGTGTTTGCTGTTTTGCCGCACTGGATCGAGGTTGCTGTTTGCTGTTTGGATCTATCCTGTGTGGATTTTTGCTGAGTTGCTGTATCGTTTTGCGTGGATTTCTTGCACATATTTTCGCGCGTGATTTTCGTCAACAAGGCAAGTATCTCTTGTACCACTTTATTTTTCTAGTACAAGCCTTTGTAAAAATACCGCAAGTATGTTATTTCTTGACTCCAATTCGCATTCATAAGTCGAATTGATACCCGTTTCCATTTCTAATCCTTCGACCTTGTATTCACATGAGATCGTGAATACTTTGCCATCCTATGCATGACACGAACACAAAAATAAATACATATGTAATTTTAGTGATTATACATGTTAGTGTGAATAATTATTTGAATGTTGTTTTAATGTTTTTCTTAAAATCTTGTTTAAGTTCATATATGTAATCGGTTACCTCATACATGCAAAATTATTCATATGACCCTAAAATATTGTAGACCCATGTATGTAATATTAATTTAGACTCATATATGTAATATTAATTCAGACCTATATATGTATTAATAAACTATACCCAATTATGACATTAAACTACATGTTTCACATCTCCTTACTTAGAACATATTTCATGCACAATTCATAGATATTCCATGTCCATATCTTGACTTCGCCTCATTGCATTATGTTTGTGTTAACAATTTAAATAAAAGTAACAAGCCGGGGTATAAGGGAAAGATTTAGGTAGTGGGCAATATAGAAGAGCGTACTCGGACGGGAGCTCGTGGTTTCCCGACGCAAGTTGCAATTACAAGTTGCAAGATTGCAAATGACAAGTTTACATGTTTCACGTTACAAGTTTACACTCTACATGTTTCACGTTACAAGTTTGCACGTATCTTGATACAATATTGAATGTACATGTTTTTCCCGAGTACGTGACCTATAAAACCCACCACTAAATCTAAACGACATTGTATTGACTGTAGCAACCATGTAATAAAAATATGGGGTGCATGAAGTGCTACCTAGATAGAATCAAGACATTAGACATAAAAATAACACGTGCATTTTCATGATCCAATTACTGGTTACATGTTCATGTTGATTCGATACTTGTTTACCTGTTTACTTGTTTTACATGTCACTTGTTTCATAATGCCTCGTTCATACCATGTTTACATATTGCATTTCCCTTACTCTTGATTCCTTACTCTTTTCCTGTTTATCTTTTGTTTTATTTTTGTTCCTGTTTCCCTTAGCTTGTACTCCCCTTGCGGCCCGTAACTTGTATTAACGGGTCTCCTTGTTTCCCTTTCCTTTTCTTTTGTCATAATATACTTACAGGCCCAAATGGAGAGTTACCAGAAGGTGTCGCTGACCAAGTGTTCTAGTTATTTATTTTCATGTTATCGTATTAGTTTGTGTTTTATTTTATAAAACTCTTTATTGTAATCCGGGCTTGTTTGACCCGTAATTATTGTATTTCCCAGTTGTTGGTTATTTTTATGGACTATGTCATGAATTTTCATTATCAAATTGTGATTTATATGCCTGCGTGGATTGTTTTATTATCTTGTTGTTGAGTTTACTTGTACAGCTTAAGAATGGTGTGTTCGCACCATTCGCTGGGCCTAAGTCTCGCGCCCGTATTTCCATGTTTTGGAAAGCGGGGCGTGACAAGAGGTATGATTGTTTTATTTTTGGGTTTAAAAAATTAAAATTTGGTGATTTATTTGATGAGTTTTTTATTGGTTTTGATTTAAGGTGTACGCAAGTGAGAGATGGATTATTTGGTGGCCTCAATTTGGGCTTCCAAACTATAGCAGGACAAGTAAGCTGACTAGCAACCTAAAATAACTTGGCAAATATGCAACATTAATTTCTTTACTACAAGTGAAAATACTATTGTGAAGTGTTCCCTTCACTGGTTATTAAAAACCATGGATAACATAACATATAAGAAATTTTAGTATATGTTTGGATATATAGGATTGGGATGACTGGAGTTCTCTCCACTCATGAAAGACAGCTAAAGTAAATTTGTTATTTATCCATTTAATTTAATTTTTTATAAAGGTGTAATAGGGAGACAAAGTGGAGATAAAAGAATTGATTAGCTTAGATTAGAGTTTTGAGAACTTCATATATTTCATTTTGGTTGAAATAATAATAAGAGATATTTCAATAGCAAACTGAGTCTCAGACAAACAAATATTTAGATTATTGGTATTATAGATACATTCACACATGCACTTGTATTACCATTGTATTTAGACATGCTCATAGTGGTTATGAGATTAGAGTAAGCTCTATAAAACATATATGATAATGTTCTTGCATAACTATACAAGTATCTAAAAGTGATGCCGAAGTTAAAAAAACTTTATGCAGTGTTTCTAACAAACTATATGCATTCCAGGTAATTCAAGCTAATGATCAAAAAGGCGATGGTTGAGCTTAAAGGTAGATATACTGCTTTCTCATATAATATGTTTGCTACTTCAATTAATTTGCTGGACCTCCAAAACTATCTTATATAATCAAATCAGGTGCACCATTCTGAAAACGTGCCGTAGGCACGTGTCAACGGGCAAACCTAATTATATTATATACCGCTTAGAAATTACGGGTATTACAATTAGTGCGAGACTTTTTTCCCCAAATTTTATAAAATATAACAAAATAATCAACAATGTGTGCACATGCTCTAAGTGCAGCATCAAGTCTATGGTATATTACTGTCAATTTATTAGATTGTGTAGAAAATTGTTATAAAAGAAAGTGTACACATTTTATTCATAATTTGTCATATTATGCTTCTATATTTATTTGTAATGTATAATATTTAACTAAATCGTGTAGTGAAAGATGACCTGCTAAATTGGGCGGCAATCCTGTTAATTAGAGGATGCATACTAAGAGCATCCAGAGTCGTTCGATGCAAAAAAATATCAAAATGCATATTTTGGTATTCCATTTTGACGAAACGATGCAGTCGTCGAATGACAAAAAAATGCATAAATTCGTTAAAAATGAAACAGATATTTCGTCTGTCATTTAAAAATAATTTATACAGGCCGAAACTTAAAAAATATTAATAAAAAATACGGGAAGAAACATGATGTTTCATCCCAAAGAAGAAAAAAAACTGCAAAATAAGAGGACGGGTTTTAAGAAAGTTTTTTTTGCAAAAAGATTTGCAAAGACAATTTTTAAAAATAGTTTGTAAAAAATATTTGCACAACAATTTAAAAATTTGCAAAAAACAATTAAATTTTTTTCAAAAACAATGTAACAATTTACAATATTAATTTTAAAAAATAATTTAAAAAAATTGGATTGGGACCCAAGCCTTAAATTTATTTAACCTTTTTAATTTATTTGTTTTTAAAATTTTTTTTACTTCGGACGAAATATCATGTTTCGTCTGATTAATTAAAAATATAATTAAATAATCCTGACGAAACATGATGTAATGTTTCGTCAGCTAAAATATGCATTTTGCTATTTCGAATACTATTTTTTTCTTTCTACTGTAGTCGAGTTGTCAAAAAATAGAAAAATAACTTACGACTGTGTGCGTTACGGTACACATAAAATGGAAAACATGACAAACAAGCAAACGGGGATTGTGGATACTGGAGGTCCTTTCTCTGTCTGGTCAAGTAAATTGTATTAACAAATGCCTTGTAACGAACTATGTGGAACTTGGATTAGTTGCATTAAATGAAGCAATTGTTTCATATATTCTTTGCTGGTTAAATGGCCATAGATCCTTTTCACTTGTAGCTTTCAAAATTTATCATGTAGCCAAATAAATTGGTTACTCGTGTCATGGATTCTTTTGTTGAATTTTTTTTTTCCTACCAAGATTTGCTTTTTTAAGAATTTTTTTGCACATAGACCACTCACAAATTTTAGTATTATAATTTTGCCACCTTTAATTTTGTATTTGTGTAAACACAATTCACAAATTTTAGTATTTGTCTAAACACCGCCCATAAATTGAGTGTTTGTATAAACATCCTTATTAACAGTGTGAGACATACCAATGAGTAGTCATATTTAATTATAGTTAGAGTTTACCTATGGATAGTTACTTAACTATCGTTGTCAATTAGTGGGCATATATAATTAATATACGTGCGTGCGTGTATACATTTACACACATATATACTAGTGTTATCCTGTGCAAATTGCACAGCCTAAAAGAGTTGAGGAACTCATAAAATTATATAGAACTTAAAAAAAACGTGAGAGAATTAGGAAAAACTTATGAATATCATTCCTACCGTAATTACTGAAATCTTCATTATCATCCTCATATAAGCAAATGATTTAGAGAATCACTATCAAACAATAATGTTATCCAACTGAATATTACTAAAGCTAAAAAATACATGCAATAAAAATATGTAGCAAATTCAACTAATTTATATTAACAGGAATATTATAACATCATTAGCATTATGCAAATAGGTTACACATTATAAATCATGCATTATAGCATATGTTATGGTAAATATAATAGATTAAGAAAATTATATTTAAAAAATTTATGAATTATGTTTGCTCAAAAATCTAATTCTAAGTTAGGGGATGGGGATGGGAATGAGTTTGGAAAGAGACGCGAGATTTTGTGAGATTGAGAAAATGGAAGGGGAAGAGACTGTGTTTGAGGAATTGAAGATTTTTTAATAAAATCGTATGTAGTGCACGGGCTAGTTAAATAAGAACCCCTACTTTTACTCTCTTTTCTCTATTTCAAGGAGAAAGATGGTAGACTCACTTTCTTATTAGCATAAGATATAGATATAATATGAAATTTAACCCATGGATAAAAACTTCAATCAAATTCTCCCTCATCCTTAATATATTCTATAGAATGAAAGCATATACATTACTTATTCTCATATTAGTTTATAAAAGAAAATAATTAATCCAACACATTATTAGGGCAATATTAGGGGTGTTTAGATAAATACTCAATTTGTGAGTGGAGTTTACATGAGTGGTGTCTGCCCAATTTTTTTTTACTAGTAGCTTACACATGCACGTTGCACGTTTTGATAAATATAGTTCTTTTAAAATAAAAATTTACACGTAGTCTTGATTTGAACCTATGACCTCCTTTATAATAGTTATGTATATATGTTCTACGGGTTGGTAGATTAACAAAACATTTACAAATGACACTAAGACATTCTCCCATTATAATATTAGAAATTAAAAATATGACATGCATGTCATCCCTAACAATTGAATACTAATATTATTTGTGAAGCTTGAGGGCAAAGGTATGGATGGCGTGTAACTTGATGGATGCAACTAGCTAAGACTTGCTTTTCAGTTGAGAAGAAGAGTATATCAATTTTGGCATGACAATCTTAGATTGAGTAGTCTCTTGGGTTGGAGTGTTGGAGTTTTATAGTTTTTTTTTTTTTTTTTTTTTTTTTTTTTTAGAATAAAGATAACATTATCATCGTTTTATTAATGATGAATTAACGAAATCATGATTACAAAAACGAAATCATGATTACAAAAGAACTAGTTAAAAAAAGGCGATTTTTTTGTGTTGGAGTTCTATAGTTGGTTGATGGAGTTGCGCTTCTACGGCCTTTTTTTATTATTTATTTTTATTTATTTTTTGGCGGGCGGGGGCTGGAGTGGTTATTGTCGATGTTTTAAATTTATTTCGTTTATTTTATTTTGTACCGACTGGTTTTCCATATTAAAATTTTCCAATAATGATAATGAAATATGTTTATGAGTCCAAACCACTCATGAATGAAATCAAAACAGTATGTGCCCACCAGTACTTGCGTAAATGCATAAATTATTTGATGTTTTTACTTTAAAACAGTTCATTCTTATATTATATCTGTACTAGTAATTTTCATGTGCAATGCACGTTTTGATAAAAAATTGGAGTTAAACGTGCGATACATGTAAATCAGTAGTAATCAGCACTTGTGATGAATGCCTTAAACATTAAAAAAACTGGAGTTGAACGGGCACTGCACGCAATTTTTTAAATTTTTTGAAGGAAAAACCTTGAATTGTATGTACGGTGATGTATTACGAAATAGATTTGGAGTTGCACGTGCGATGTACGTATCTGCTTTGAGACAAAAAAATTTAAAAATGATTTGTTTGGTGAAAGAAAAAACTTTCATTTACACGCGTGATGCACATGTTAATAAATAGAGTTAGAGTTACACGTGCAACGTATGTGTTTCATTTGTGACAAAAAAATATTTTAAAATTGTTTGTTTGGTTACAAACTCAAAGCGACAAAGTGACAAACTCTCCCATTAATAGTAGTAGATACTAGTAATTTAAACGTGCGTACGTCTTAATAAATAAATATTTTTTAAAGTAAAAATTTTGACATAGTTTGACCTCAAACGTGAACCCTCTTTTATATTAGTTACGCACAGACAATGCAAGTCTTAATAATTTATTTTAAAAAAAATAAAAACTTTGACGTAGTAAGGACTCGAACCTAAAACCTCCTTCGTATTAGTTATGTACGTGCGTCACACGCTTTGATAGATTTACAAATGACATTATTTAACTAATAGGAGAGATATTGTACTAGAGATATTATACTAATAGGAGAGAGAGTCTACCCCCTCCCTCCTTTCTCTATTTTGAACTAGAGAAAGAAGATGAAAAGTAAGGACTTTTATTTAACTAACGATTTTATTAAAAAATCAAAACAAAATTAAAATCTCAGTTCCTCAAATACACTCTCTTCCCCTTTCACATTTTCAATCCCACAAAGTCTCATGGCTCTTCCCAAACTCACCCCTCCCCCCCCCCCCAAGCCGCTCGCGGCCCCCAATGCCCTACCCCCCACACCGCTCCCGCCCATAGCAGCTTTAGTAATATTCAATTGGATGACATTTGGTTTTGCAGTGATTCTAAACAATCTGCTTATGTGATGATAATGAAAATTTTAGTATTTACGGTATGGATGATATTCATAAGTTTCTCCCAATTCTCTAACACTTTTTTTGGAGTTCTATATAATTTTATGAGTCCTTGAAAAAACTATTTTAGACTCTGCAATTTGCACAGAGTAACACTAGTCTATATCTTATGCTAATATGAAAGAGAATGTACCCCTTCTCTCGCTTCTCTATTTTGAAATAGTGAAAGAAGAAAAAAAAGTAGGGGTTCATATTTAACTAACACGTGCACTATACACGATTTTATTAAAAAACCATAACAAAATAAAAATCTCAATCCCCCAAACACCCCAAACAATCCCTTCCCCTCCCACTTTCTCAATCTCACAAAATGTAATAAGTCTCCTCCAAACTCATCCCCATCCCCTAACTTAGAATTAGATTTTTAAGCAAACACAATTCACAAATTAAATTTGTATATGATTTTCTTAGTATGTCATCTTTATCATTACCTATGCTATAATGCATAGTTTATAATTTATAACCTATTTACTGAATATTAATGATTTGATAATAGAGCTATTAACATTAGTATTTGCGATATGTTTTCATTGCATGCATTTTTTAACTTCAATAATATTCAATTGAATAATATTATGGTTTGACAGTAATTCTCTAAACTATCTGTTTATATGAGGATAATAATGAAGATTTCATTAATTACGGTATAGATGATATTCATAAATTTCTCCCAATTCGCTCATTTTTTTTTTTTGTTGAACTTCTATATAATTTTAAAAGTTCTCAAAACTATTTTAGGATGTACAATTTGTACAAGTAACACTAATATTTATTATACATTTATATGTGTGTACATGTTTAACAATGATACACGATATTAATTTTGAAACAAGGCACAACCCCCTTCGAGATTTCATTTTGTCATATAACCTTTCTCAGTTGAGAAAGTAAGCACTAGGCACTCTGCTTCTAGCATACTATGTTAAACAGTAATGTCTCAACATCTTCCTCTATTTTTAGAAAGTGAACAATCTGTCTTCTTAAAATTATGTAAAATCATCTAGCTGAGAAAAAATATAACATTTACCACTTCACCCGTAAAATATAAACCTTAGCGAATGAACTACACCAAAACAAAAAAAGTCCCAGCTGATTTAAGCCCAATTTCGCTTAAAATAACGAATTATTTTTTAAAAATATGCAATTTTTTGAAACTATTTGTAAAAATAGAAAAATTGTCAAACTTATTGTGCTCAGGGACTCAACACTACACGTGCAGTTCCCAACGACATTCTTAGTTATTAATGCAGTGCTCACCGCTAGGAATGGCAGGCCTAATTTTATTTCTTTTTGGAGAAACTCTTCGTTCCTAACGGCGAGTTTAGTTCAAAATTTTCAAACAAGACTCGTCGTTCCCAACGGCGAGGTTCTTTATACTTGACTCGCTGTTGGGAACGACGACTGTAAAATTTTTGAAATTTAATAGAGAGTGAAACTCTGTGTTGGA
This sequence comes from Hemerocallis citrina, assembly GCA_017893485.1. Classification (NCBI taxonomy): domain Eukaryota; kingdom Viridiplantae; phylum Streptophyta; class Magnoliopsida; order Asparagales; family Asphodelaceae; genus Hemerocallis; species Hemerocallis citrina. The sequence goes on along the minus strand of CM030363.1, from coordinate 250,632,669 downwards.
CTTGGTGAATTTTCGAAAAAAACTCCATAGAAGAGATCGATGTTCAGAATATCGGGAGGAAATAAAATAAACTCGTTGTTGGGAACAGCGAGTGTACAATTTTTAGAAATTTCATAGAGAGTGAAAATCTTTGTTGGATTTGGTTAAATTTTGAAAAAATCTCCAAAACATAGCTCGCTGTTGGGAACAGCGAGCGGAAAAGACCTAAACTCGTTATTGGTAACAGCGAATCCCGTGTAAATACCCCACTGTTGGGAACAACAGGTCCAACAGAAATTTTAATTTTTGAAACACAATTGAGACTAAACTCATCTTTACATTTATAAAATCAACCAAACACAATTCCATAATTCAATAATCTTCCTATTCAACACAATTTCAACACAATTCCAACATCATATATATACAAACACAGTTCCAGACAATAAAAGCTATATACCAACAAGTTATCTCAACAAAGACAAGTGATGTCAATTCAATGCGCATTGCAAACACAAGTTCCCAGATACAATCAGCTTAAAAGATTACAATCTGTTGAAGCTCAAAATATCACATTGAGATACGATACACAAATAAAGTAATATACTGTAATACAGAAGTGCAAACAAGTACATTAGTTCACATATTCAATTTTCAAAAAAAAGGGGGGGGGGGGGGGGGGGGGGGATTAGCTATCTTGTTGCGATGATGTTCCTTAATCATTCAGTCTTGATGTCCCTTGTTGTGATGATGTTCCTTCATTATTCGGTCTTGACGTGTTAGGGTTTGGCCTCAAATACACGTAGGCACAAAGTACTTGAAGTTGGAGAAGAAGAGGATGAGACAAAGAAGCAAGAGAAGACAAGCAGCGAGTAGAAGAATGCAGCCTGGAAAGTTGTGGTCGACCGACCTGGGGTTGCGAGCGACCGACCTAGTCTGCTGAGAGTTCTTTGAGTGTAAAGGTTCAACAGAGGAGGGAACGGTCGACCGGTCTTGGGGGTGCAGTCGACCGACATCGGCGACTAATTGTTTTTGGACTTACGAGTTTAAAGGCCTAATTGCTAGATTTGCGTTTATCTTTTAGGATTTACTTGGGGGCTATATATATGGCCGTAAACTCTAGAGTTTAGTCATCTGAATAGATCTGATCATTGTTCAACTTCAAGATGGGATTGTGTCGAGTGTTTCAAAGGTGAGAGAGAGAGATTGAGAGTTGTAATCTTCTTGGTAATTTTGTATTTTCCGGGGAATAAGAAGTATTGGTTATCTCTGCATATTGATTATGTTATTGTGAGATCTTTCATATATTGAGCTGGCTTGTTCTTGGTTCATCAAAGTCTTGAGAGTTTCTATTGCTTGTGGTGTGTTTCTTCTATTAGCACTACGAGTTGTGGGGTAGATCCTCTGACATGACGTCCCTTGTTGTGATGATGTTCCTTCATTATTTGGTCTTGACATCCCTTGATGCGAAGATGATCCTGTAAAGTAGGTATAAAAGTATATGTAAATTAGTAACAAATTGAACATATGCAAACAGATGTATGGTAGTATATAACTAGTATTTAACTAACCTATGTCGGTTCAACGGCAATGACGCTTGTTGTGACCATTTATACCACATTTTGAACAAGTTTGCCCCGCTCTGCTCATATCATCCCTCACATCCATATCATTGTGAATACGCTTTCTCCGGGGTCGACCTTTCCTACATCTTCTAAGACTCGCATCAGCGATAAGCTTCAGACCAATTTGGATTGACCAATGCTTCGTCAAATATGGGACAGAAAACGGGTGCTCAAGTTATAAGTAAGTTTTTAATTGAATAGACTGGATCAACATAAGGGCGGTAATCAATAGCTATAAATGCACACGCTGCCAAAACATGATAATATGGAAAATGGTATAGCTGAATTTTCTGACACGTACAAGTGTGCATTCCCAAGTCAACCGTATGCAATTTTCCACCTTTTTGTTGTCCACGTACCTTTCTAAGTCCTGTTCTAATTTAAAATACACAAGGACTGTGATTGAACATTATAGCTTGATGCATATTTGCTCTCTCACGCCGCACATCCAAAATTTCTTGAACTATGTGAATGAATTTTTACAAGCTTCGCAATCAATTGATGACGTTGAGTGAAGTAATGATTGAATCGGTAGAATATCATCTCCACAATTGTCGTCACCGACAAACTGCGAATACCCTTTAAAACCGAATTAATAACTTCTAATATATTTGTAGTCATCATTCTGTAACGACCTCCTCCATCTGCGCATATTGACTATTTTTCGAATGATTTCTCCTTGAGCCAAATGAGAGCCTCGGCTTTCACTTTCTCTATTTCTGCCATTTTTTTCTCAAACGAGACACAAAAAGTGGCTTTTCTTGCTTGTTTTGTTCGCCTGGTTGCTACTACGCCCTTTGCTTGATTCTGAACTCTATCCTCTGTCTTTCAATTCATTAACCCGAGAAGAAAAGAATTAGATTCTGACAGGAAAGAAAACAAAGTCTTATGAGCTTTTATGGGCTCCACCATTACTAAGAGAAAGGAGAAGACAAACACATATGCTTTCTTTATGCCGGAGACAGCCTATCTATTATATGCCGTTGCCTCCGCCTCCGCCAACTCCTTTTATTTCCTCTTCCTTCATCTTTCGAGCCACTGTCTTTTGCTTTAGCTGCGAGGAAAATATGCTTGAAGAGCAGTTTTTCCTGATTTAGTTTGTGTACCTAAACTCGATCCCTATTCTCTTTTGGTGCTTGCTACTATTACTCCTTTTTATAAGGAGACTAACTTATCCCAATTCTCTTCGGCTAATTTTGACATGCAACCACTTTTAGTTTCTTTCTCAATGCTTATCATGAAATTTGGTTTTAAAATTTGCTGCAAAATGTCGCATACAATATCTATGATATGCATGAGGCTCATTCCATAAGTCGTTTTGTCTCCATCACAAACAATATATCCGGATGGCGATCAGAGATTACACATAATCCTTGCCGATCAGTTACAAAAACTCAAATACAAGTCATGAACCATGACCATGTAGCTATATTCTCTTTATCGACCAGTGCAAAAGCAAATGAAAATAATTGATCATTTGCGTCAAGAACAACGACTATTAATAGACTTTCTTTGTACTTTCCATACAAAAAAGTATCATCAACACTTACGACTGGCTGAAAAGACTTAAATCCTTCAATAGAAGGCCCAAATGCCCAAAATACCAACTTGAATGTTTCTTCACCATCACTGATCATGACCTTATCCCAGTGGACAACAGTCCCCAGATTTGAAGCATGTATCACTGAAAAAAGTGTGGGCAACTTCTCATATGCTTCCACAAACCCTCAATATAACCACTCAATAGCTTTATTCTTTGCACGCCAAGCCTTACTATATGGAATTTGATAATTGAATCATAGTTTAACAATCTCACATTTTGTCTTTGGGGTTATTCCAGTTTATGCATTCACAACTTACAATATCAAACTTGAAAGAAGCTTAAAATCCACGTTAGAGTGGTCTTGATGCATCGTGGGATTGACACATATATGTGGCCCTTCTAATCTCTTCACACTGAAGTATGTCTCCCCCTTTGGAACGATTGCACGAAATCCCCAAGCACAACCTGTAGTGCGAAATCTCCCATTTTCTGGATTTAGTGCCCTCTATACTACTCTGCAAAGCTTTGGTGCCATTTACATTTCACATTGTACACAGTTTTCGACGATTTCACTGTTACAAATTCGCAATGTTGCTTTATGGAAAATGTTCTCACCGCATAATAAACATCCTCTTTTGTTTCAAACTTTTTGCCCAATGCATAAGTCATCTTCGCCAGCATCGGGATATGAAGGCCCTTCAAGTTGATGGACAACCACATTGTTAACACAGTCAACCGATTCAGACTCTATAACATTTGCATGAAACCCTTGTAGAGAGGAGGGGATTCTATCACCTTCAGTGTCCTGGAAGTTATTAACACCAATAACATTATCTTGAACAACGTCGTGTGCTTCACCAATAACATGATCTTCTTCATCTTCTTCATGTTCTTCACATGTCTCATCTTCATCTTCTTCTTCTTCCTCATCAACATCAAATAACTCGTTGTTCATACATGCACGATTGAATTCATCACCCATATTTTCATTACTAACCAAATTGCGTATGAATTGAGAAGGGCAAGGCAACTCATTTTTCGTGTGATTTGGTACAGTCGGTATTAAGAATAGTACTTCACATGTATGCATAAAACCAACTTCGATGTTCCTCAATTCTTGAGTCGAGACTTCATCTACTGTGCTTGGAGTACAAAGATCATTGCACTGAAGAATTGGCATCAGGATTTACCCAAGATATAGCTCCACGACCATCCAATTAGAGTTTGGATCAAGTAACATCAAGTACTTCTGGTTCAGCTCCTCCATAACTTAATCTTACCTTCAGGTCACAAAAGCTTTCTCTCCCATAATAACATCAAACATGATTTTTATATTCCATACCTACGCATAAATGAACAAATTACTAACTACATTGTCACGACGATCATCAATCCACCCTCAAATTAATATAAAAAAACAAAACTCCAACCATGGGCATTTCGTAGAACATTATGTGGGCATCTCAGATTCACCACAATCAACATATTTCAACATATTTTTTTACTACAATCAACTTATTTCAATAACCGTTATCCTAACCGTACAATAGAAACATAATTCATAATTCACAATTGAAATATTTCGTAAAACACTACATAATCTAAGTTCCAATAGAATGAAAAAATTAAAACATACCTTCATGGAGATGATAGTTATGATTCAGAGAAGGAGAGGAGAATGAGATGGCTTCAGAATCTATGATTTGATCGAGCACACAAATGAAGAACATGAAGAAGGAAGCTAGAGTTTTGGGTTATTGTCCACTGAAGAGAGGAGTGAGCACACACAGAGAGAGAGAAATGAGAAATGAGTTGAATGGGGTCAGGACCAGTAGACTAGAAACATCGAGTTTAGTTCATTTCCTCCTGCTGTTCCAAACAGCAAGCTCTTTTATGGAGATTTTTCCCCCCAAAAATTCACCAAGTCCAACAGAGAGGTTCACTATCTGTGAAACTTTAAAAATTGTATAGTTGTCGTTCCCAGCAGCGAGTCAAGTATAAAGAACATTGCCGTTGGGAACTGCGAGTCTTGTTTGAAAATTTTGAACTAAACTCGCTGTTGGGAAGTCAAGTTTTTCCAAAAAAAATAAAACTAGGTTCGTCGTTTCCAACGACGAGCACTAAATAACTAAGCTCGTTGTTGGAAACAATGAGTGTAGTAAGTAGTTGTTGAGTTCCCGGATGCAATTAATTTGACAACTGTTCTCTTTTTGCAAATAGTTTTGAAAAATTATATATTTTTAAAAAAAATTTAAAATAACACACAAGCATGTATATATATAGAGAGAGGGCCCTTCGGTTGAGCAATTCTTTTTTGTGAGTACTCGCCTTTCTGGCCATCATATAAATGATCCAAACCGTTCGCAATGATCTACACGTCTAAATTAGTCTAAGTATGTAAAATCAAGTCATTTGAAATTCATCCATTGAAGTGTTACAAAATTGTATGACTGAATATCGTTTTTTTTCTTCTAATGACATGATGGGTGGACAAATAAATTTCAAATGACTTAATTTTACATATTTAAATTAATTTAGACGTGTATATTAATATGAACGGTTTGAATCATTCATACGATGGCCAGAATGATGAGTGCTCACACACAGGAGTGCTCAACCGAAGGATTTCCCCCCTCTCTCTCTCTCTATATATATATATATAAACTTGTACGCATAAGTTTGCAACAATAATTAATTAAGAACACTATAAAAAATGAATAACCAAAGAACAAGTTGACTATGCCTAAAACGAATAATATAATCCCGTGTGTGATCGGTGATCCCATTTCGGAATCTGATTAGCAGGCATATTCGAATCCAGCGTCCTCCGACAACTTCCCCCAAAATTTGAAATGGCATGAAAACGATGGACCAAACCAAAACCAAAGAAACATCCAAGCTATATCGCACGTGCGTCATCACGTGAGCGTCCAGCAAAATAGACATAACCGGAACCGCGGGCAAGCAAAGCTAGAAAAAACAGTTAATACTCGTTCTTCTCAATCCCCCGAAATCTGTGCTTCTCTTCCTCTCTCCTCTCTCTAAAACTTCACAGAAGAAGACGACGAAGGATGAGAACTAGTACTATGAGTTCTTCGTCGACGTCATCGTCATCGTCATCGTCTTCTAATTCGATGAGCAGCTGCTATTTGTGTCTTGTGAACAATTACCCTTTCATTTCAGCTTTCCTCGCCTTCTCCGTTGCGCAATCCATCAAGTTCTTCACCGCCTGGTTTTTTTTCCTCTCTCTCTCTCTCCTCTTTTCGCTAGAATTTTGAATTTCTGATTAGATTTTGAATTTTCTGATTAGATTCGTATTAGCTCCCTATATTAGATTGATAAAGATGAAATGTTTGACATATTCCATATAGTATATGATCTTGGTTGGTTGGGGGGCACAATTCAGTAGTATATGAGTCCAAGATCCACGTGGTTTTTTTGGATTTGCGATGAGATAATCAAATAAATTCTAATTCTTGAAATAACAACATTATAACAATATTTCGTCTTGTTTCCATTCGATCATTATACTATTAGTTAGAGGTAAAAGTCAAACGTCGAACGCCCCCGTCGTTTGACTATTCCTATAGAGAAAATACTACTCTATTTCTCTATTTCTAACTGATTTGAAGGAGATGGGGAAGAGAGGGATTATTTCCGTCCATAAATTAAAGCGTGGGGGGAGTCTTGGTGACGAAAATAAATGTTGGGCTTCTTGATTATTTTGAAAATGATGCTTTTATTGATTAATGCTACACCCACTACCAAAACCTGTACATTTTTTTACTTTTGCAGGTTTCTAACACCTACCCTCCATTAGTAGTGTGCCACCTATGATACTAGTATAATGTATGTGCGATGCACGTCTATAAAAAAGTTTAGTCATTAAATTAAATGAATTTGTATATCGCATAAGAAAAGAAATAGCAAAACATTTAACTTGCAAAATAGCAGGCTTCAATAATAGAATAAGTGTGAACGATTATAGAATCAAACCTCAACAATACGCAAAGGATCCTAATGCAATGAAAATACTCTATGAATTTGGAGAATATTTGAAACTTTTATACAAAACATTAAAATTATAACAAAACTCTAGGCAGAATGTTAAATAAAGACAACAGACACGAAACATATAATTAGAACACTATTCACAACCTGCGATTCCACGAAATTTGTTTCTCGCATCTCATGCAACTTTACAATCCGCCACAGAGAAGCTATTGTTAGTATGCAACTGCATAGGTATTGACCGATAGGAGGAATAAATAAACTTTACAATCCGCCACAGAGAAACTATTGTTAGTATGCAACTGCATAGGTATTGACCGATAGGAGGAATAAATAACTTCTAAGCTAAGCATATCATAACCACATGTATTTGAATCTCTCTATAACATGATGTGTGAGAAATTTGAACAGGTATATATAGATTATACTGATACATCTACACATTGTCACATAGAATAAATCAAAACCAAATCAGAAATTTTTAACATTGTAAAGTAAGATTACTGGACTCAATCTAGCAACAGTTGATACACTTTTAATTTCAAACACAGAGTATTACTTACAATTGAAACATATAATAATAAAATCATTCATATACTACTACTGACCTGAACTAATTACATATATAGAATTCAATGAAAAAAAAGGAAATTTAGTTCATTACACCTTTCTTTCGTTAGACTTCATTTCTTTACATAAATTTCAGCAACTAAATTATTGTTAAGACGTACAACCTCAACCAAAATAAAAGCCAACAGCTCTTAACAATTTCAGATATCTGAATTTAGAAAGTCGAAAGATGGCTAGAAGATGACCCCCCCCCCCCCCCCCCCCCCCCCCCGGGGTCATTTTGAACACGGTCATCACTCCTACCACTAATATTGAGTGGATCCGAATACTTTTCGTTGCTCTCCCTAATAGCTAACTTTAAATTTAAATTAGAATCCGACCGGTTCAATTTTTTTATCCCCAACTTTTTCATACTTTTCTTCCCAGCACGCTGGCAAGCTAATTTCATATCTGTATTTTAAAAAGATGAACACATTAAAAGAGAATAAAGCGGATAAATTAATTATGCATTGGTCTGCTTAGTATTAGTTTTTCAATATGTGCACATGATGTGAAATGCAGCCACAATTTTCCAATGTATTAGTAAATGGTTCTTACCTAAAGTGTGTTAAATGTTTACATACCCCCAAAGTGGTTCTGAAAAAAATATGCATTGGTTTGCTTAGCAATTCATCCATATATGTGTGTATAATAGCATCTTAAAATATACAAAACTAATAAGTATCCTACAAATTCACACTTCCACAACTCTATGTTGTTGTACTCCTAACAAAAAATAAGAAACATAACTCACTTTGCAAAAAATAAATTAAAAAATAAATAATAAATAAATAAAAGAAAGGATAATCAAAGAACTGTTTCCAGTGTCGAAACACAATGTTGTTCATGAATGGCTGATCCATGACTAATACGATACCCTTCAATAATTGTAAAATTAACCTAATTCAAAGTCGAAGGTCGATTTCCCAACATTGAACCCATTGAAATGTTAAAAGGCGTAAGTAGATATGGATGAAGAATTCAGAGACTAAGAATATAAAGATTACTCAGTCATATGCTGTTATTGCTAAGAATATTCAATGCCCCATTTAAGACGAATTATTTTTTCAAATTCATAAGATTTTATTAAGCTTAGATGCAACTATTAAAGAAAATATACTTGTATGTAACCTGAGTTTGATTCAAATCATGATAATACTAACGTGTCGATCCCGTAATAACGGTGAGACGGCGGCGAACTGCGGCGAGGACGGCGAACTGCGGCGACACGACTGTGCGCTGGCGACGGGAGTGCGAGGGATAGGGAAGAGAGGAGTTGAATAGGGAGAAGATGAGTTGAGGTTTTGGATTTAGGGTTTTTTCTGCTAACAGAGAAGATGAGGGTTTTTTTGATTTTACGTGCATGACACGGGATGTTTAGTGGATGTAGTTTGGCCGTAGATTGCACCGATTTGCTCAGTTACAAAATTAGGGTTTATTTGTTTATAACCCCAACTCTCCCATTAAAATAGTAGAGATAGTGAAGAGAAAGATAGTGATTTTGGTAGTGAGTGTAACATTACTTTTTACAATATTGGTAATGGAATTAATCTTTTTTTTTTTTTTTTTGGTAATCAGACGATAGCTACACACACCCACACTTCACCCCAAATATATATTAATTGGGGATTTTCTGGTGCAAGGATTCGAACTCTCAACCTCTCTTACCAGCAAAGAGCGAAGAGGCTTACCAGACACTTGCGGATTAATCTAATCTTACTCCTATTCCCTAGACAATTTAAGTATTTTACAAGCAGCAAAATAAAACAATGAGAAAAAATAAAATGAACACATAGGAGAACACACCGGATTTATGTTGTTCGGTCAACCTGAGCTACTTTTGCGGCAAGGCGTGCACTGAATGATCTCCACTGTAAATGATGGTTTATAAATAAGTGATCCCCCGCTGCTCTTTAGGCTTGTCTTTCTCTCTTTTCTTTTTTTTCTGATTACAATGATTGCTTTCAATATTATATATCTGTATGGAAAACCAGAACCCTAAACAAACCTAGTGAATCAAAATTACAGAAATACACTTACAACTGTTCCTCAAAAAGTTAGGCTCAGTGTACAATCTTCTACGGGCTCACATCTTCAGCTTGAGATCAGGCGCCACCATCTATTTGAAGAAATGAACTCATCAGTTATTAGTAATAGGGTGTCACTATCCTACCTCTTTCATATCAATGTCTAATAATTTCAAAAAGATCCTACTGTTTGGAGGAAGTGATTAAAGCTGTAGTGCACAAGTTTAAAAACAAGTTGATTGTGAAGAATTCATTTATTGATTCAGATGTAAATCTCTTTCTTTTACTCAAGATGCTTAGATGCTAATAAGCATCTGGTTTCATAAATGAGAAATTGAGTTCAAGTAACAAATATAACTCCTTTCTCCTAATAAATGTGTTTTTTTTTCAGATATAATTCTACCAGTAGTTTTAACTTAAGAGTTACAGGTACAAGGAAAGTCGATGGGATCTCAAGCAACTTATTGCCTCTGGTGGAATGCCATCGTCCCATTCTTCAGCGGTTACAGCACTCGCAGTAGCTATTGGGTGCCAGGACGGGTTTGGTGGTTCTATGTTTGCTATTGCAATGATATTATCATGTGTTGTAAGCCACATGACTCTTTTTAATTAACTCTTAATTCAATGCATCTATTTAAATTCATCAATTCATATTAGTTTTTTTTTTAATTAAAAAAAACTCTTGAACCAATAAACCCGATACACCGATCCGATATTACTGATTTGGTAGATACCGTTCCCAATCCAAATATTTGGAAAAACCCACTCCCGGCCCTGAGTTTTAAAACCTTGACTATTATTGCCGGTTCATTTTTTCAAATTGACTCTAAATGCTCTGTTTGATATTTGAAACTTGACAGATCCTTGATTTGTACTAGTGTACTACCAAATTGATTAGTACATTCTTACATTGATCATAATCATCAATACGAACTACCAATCTAATCCATGTGAAGCTACGAAACACGCATGCACATACATGTAGACAGGCACTGACAAACAAACACATGTGCACCATAGGCATAGTAAATATACAGTAGGATTTATATCCTACTATATAGTAAGGTGTTACCATCTTCATACAGTACTATAGCACCGAGATATTAGCTAAATAGTAAGTACAAATTTTTATATGGAAAGTATGATATACCTACGGGATACAAGGTTTTTTGGATTATATTATTCTCTAATTTCTTAATCAGGTGCATTTTTTGCCCAAACCAAAGATTGCTTTGTACATGAAAAAAAATTAGGCTTATGCATTTTTTATTCATATTTTCATTTGGGAGGATATAGTAAATTTTCATTTTAGTTAAGTGTATAATTTCACTTAATGCAAAAAAGAAGAAAAAAAAAAGAAAGGAAAGAAGGAGAACTGATTATATACTGGTTGTGTCAGATGTGAAGGTGACTAACAAGCACGAAGGCTTCATACATACCTTTCTAATAACATATATAAGTTTTTAATACGTAAAACCCAAGGAGTTGCTTCACTCAGCCATGAAATTATATCACAACATCATTCCTCATGGCCAGGGAATTTGCATTATAGGGTGTACAGATGACTTGATTGACTTTTTTCTAATAGGATAAGCATTTTCTTTTCATGTTATCATATATCATGTCATGTTTCTAATGTCCATGTCAAACTTGGTTTAAGATATGGATCAGAATGGACATCAACCTTCTTAGGTGTTGATATTATTGTAATTCTATTTTTGCTCATAAAGGATGCTCAATACCTTTTCTAGTTTCTATTCAGATGCCAGAATTGTATTGCATTGCAGAAATTTATGTTTGTCCCTTCCACTATGCTAAAACTTCAAAGCTGTAGAAGGGTTGAGAAATTTGTATTTATATTCTCACACGCTCCCACAAGTCGAGTTCCCATTTTTAATGGGCCAAAGAAATGAGATATGTGCCCAACAAATTTTGAGCCGTGGTTTGGATGTGCGCACTGAGATTAAAAAAAAATAATTAATTTCCGAAAAAAATAAAGCTCACTCAGCGAGATTCGAATCTATGGTGCTCTGATACATGTGAAAGTCCCTTCCACTATGCTAAAATTTCAAAGTTTTAGAAGCGGGAATTGCACTTGTATTCTGACAATGTTAAAGTAGTATTACTGAGAATAATTCATATACCAAGCTTATCGTTATTGTTCTATCGTCTTAACGGCTGAGAACATAACTGTTGGATGTTGATTTCATGCTACAAACTCTCAATTTATTCATTAAAGCTAGTAAAAAGAGACTGTACTGTGAAATGAGTATTTTGTGCTTTAACTGATGTATTTGAATTTTCGCGGAATTTTAACTGATGTATTTGATGTTCAGGTAATGCATGATGCAGTTGGTGTTCGGTTACAGGCTGGAAAGCAGGCAGAGGTAATGTGTATAAAAAATTAGTAATGGATAATGATTTTGATGTTTTTGGAAATTGATTATCTATTTCTCTAGAATGAGGTAGAAAATTTGAAACACTGGATTTTGATTGTCGTTGACTGAAGGAAATATCTGGATAAATGATTTCAGATCATTAAACATGTTAATAGTTCATTTGAAGTCTACACAAACAGTTTCTATTCACTCTTCATGCTTTCCTTTTTTGCACCTTACATTTCTTCTATCTATAAAGATAAAAACTAAAAAACTGCATCTTTTTCTCACCAAAAAGAAAAAAACTTGTGCTCACAATAGTTTTTCTGTATGCACAACCCTCTTAGCTGAAACTGTTACTCTTGCCTTGCTTATATGCGATGGAAAAGCCTTTCTAGCAGTCTAGGTGTAGACTGCTTTTAGAACAACAGTGAGAATATGATGTCTGTTGATATTTCCCTCAAGTTCTTTGTACATTTCAAGAGAGTTTGCATCTATCTCTTTGTATGCTACGTCTCCAAAAATCAGCCAATCTGCTCTCCAAAAGGATGAAGTTTATAATTTTGCTGATTATCTCCCTGAATTTCCCTTTTGCACGATTTCCTTATTCAAATTGTAGATGTCATATATAATAACAGAAATTGTCTCCTCTTAATGTTAATGATTATTTGTAATTTAGTTCATGGGATTTGTATTTATAGAGGAACGCATGGGAACTGTTTTGAACAGGGAGTTTTGTAGTTATGGGGAAGTATGATTCTAGAACCAGGACATTCAAGATCATAAAATTATACAGAAGAAGAAGACTGATCGAGATATATGGTTCAGCAAAACCCCCATTTGCATCTAGAAGAAGGGAAGAAAGAGAAATTTCACCAATAAAATTGAGTACAATAGAGAGGGAACCTGTCCCCTTGATTTTATTACAATGTCTCAGGACTATTTCCCCTCCTTTAACATTGGCAACATTCACTCATTAACGAATGCACTCTTCTTGATGAACACTCGCCTAACAGTATTACCAATGAAGAAGCCCCTCCTCTTCTTCAATTAGAAGTTGCCAAGAAAAGTTATTGATTATGACTTATGAGGACTTCTACAGCCATTTGCATCACTAGATTCATTAATAGAAGTCGTTGGCATAGTTGGCTTTTAGCTACTGAGTATTCCATTAAAGGAATCCATCTTTCGTTATGATTTCAAATCCTAATTAGACTGGGCTCATCTAGTTTGAAATCCTTGGGTTTCCCTTTTCTTTTTTCTTACTTTGACGAGACCCTGTAATCCGATTTGTCAAAATGTGGAGCAGTAGCCAGTAGGTGAGTCACACATTCTGATAAGAGCTTTACTTGAGTCCATAGTTTCGCCGCTAAAGGTCTTTATTTCTTACAAAGTTATGGATACTGCTGTTGCAGTAAATATTTACTTTGCTTGATCAGGGAATTAGGTTTGGCAAAGTAATCTTGTGTTGACCTTATAAAAAGAAAGCTCGCAGTGAAAATTGTCCAAATAAACTAGCACCATCATATAACTATTGCATGATAAATTATATATTTCATCAATTATATCAAAGACAGTCAAAAATAGTTTATCTTATCCCCAGACGGGTAATTACAAACATATAGTACACAGACTCAAACTGTATGTATATGGGTCAGGCTGGGTCCTACTCTCAAGGACTCTGCCTTATATTTTAAACATGTTTACTTCTAAGTCTACCATATACCCACTCAAATGCAGGCCCAGTCCGAGTTTTGGGCGCATCCTGGGTCCGGTTCAGCTATTCGGTCAAACTAGTAACCCTTATAAAAATGTATCAATAGTACATTGAAGTGAAACTGAAGGATTGATGTTTCTACACATTTTCCATCTGGCTTTTCATTGGATGTAGACATTTGTTTATGCATCATCAAAGTCCTACTTAACTAATTTACATGAAATAATACATGTTTTTCTGCAGTCTAGATCTAGTATTTTGTCGCATAGTTTTGTTTTTTTGTTTTGAATAAAAGGCTATGTTGTAGCCTGGCCTCAAACCTGAGATCTCCCTTTACACATCCCAATCCTTTTCCATCTGAGCTACAACTCAAGTGATTTTTATGAACAGTTATCCTAGAATTAATTGGTTAAACAGATAGAACTTGTTAAAAATACTGGAACAGATATAGTGATTATTTTGTGGCTCAAGAAGGGATATGCTGTTTTTTTTGCTAATCATTGAATACAAGTTTTATGTTTTTTTTGTTTTGAATAAAAGGCTATGTTGTAGCCTGGCCTCAAACTTGAGATCTCCCTATACAGATCCCAATCCTTTTCCATCTGAGCTACAACCTCAAGTGATTTTTATGAACAGTTATACTAGAATTAATTGGAGTTATCCTAGAATTAATTGGTTAAACAGATAGAACTTGTTAAAAATACTAGATATAGTGATTCTTTTATGGCTCAAGAAGGGATATGCTGTTTTTTTTGCTAATCATTGAATACAAGTTTTAATCTGTCTAATGCTGGAGGCTTTTCAGGTATTGAACCAGATTGTATATGAACTTCCAGCAGAACATCCGTTATCTGAATCTAGACCTCTGCGTGAACTTCTTGGACATACTCCCTATCAGGTACACTTAGATCTCCCATGTTTTGTTTGAAGCTTGTATAATTGTTTGCAGTTCCAGACATCGCTGATACTCTTCCTATAAGCATGCACTAGAACGGAATTATAACTATATAGGAGATTTGTGCAATCTTCACTCTTCACCTTTGCATCGCATTTGACCATAATGATATACTGGCTATATGTTAGAAAGAAAGAAAAGAAATTATTATTATTATTATTATTATTATTATTATTATTATTGTTGTTGTTGTTGTTGTTGTTGTTGTTGTTGTTGTTGTTGTTGTTGTTGTTGTTGTTGTTGTTGTTGTTGTTGTTGTTGTTGTTTGTAAACTAAAAGAAATTAATATAGTAGTAGGGAGGAAAAAAATAGTGTTGGCATGCACTACCATTCTCTTGATGATAAGGAAGAGACAGGGCGTTTATCCGCTTTTGCTCGTTCATAAACTGGATACCTACTATCTCTATTAGTACTTTAGTAGAAGGAACTTGATATTAAAAGATTTTATCGGGTGTATATCACAATTTGGATCTGCATGTATCCTCTCAGATGCATAATGTTTTAAATATGCCTCAAATATGATACTCCATTCATGACCCTTTAGACTGTGGGCAATACTTCTTAATCTTTTCCGCTTTCACATATTTTATAATAACAAGGATGAAAGGGATCTTATGTGTATATACAGGTGCATCTTTTCGTATTGTTCATCTATTAATAATGATGCTTAATTTTAGATTTTACATCTAGAAATTAATCTCTAATATTATAATGGGAGAGTTGGGTTGTCATTTGTAGACAACCTGTAATTTGTAGACAACCAGTAATTTGTAGACAATCAACCATCTAATCTCAACTATTCATTTTTAAGTGAAAGTTATATTAACTATTCATTTATTCAACTGTTGTTAGTTACCATAATACCCTCAAAGTTTAAATTTACGACATAATGATTTACAAAAGTGCCACTTATATAAAATAAAAGTTGGTACCACTATGGGTAATTTGTAAAGAGTATGTGATGAGTAAAGAGAGGTCTCCGGTTCGAGGCCAATTACGTCTTAGTATTTACTTTTAAAATATAATTTATTAGGACGTGCAAAGCACGTGCAGATTACTAGTATAATATAATGTCAAATATTTCGGTTATGTTGTTTGTATCGTTGTATGGATGCATCTGTATTTACGCCACCGAACATTTTATTATAAGTTGATACTGAAGAAACGAAAAGGAAAGTTGATTGCTCAAGTTCCAGAAGTAAAATTGAAGGACAATAATGGTTGTGTGCGATGTGGTAAATAAGTCTGATAATTTTAAATAAATAGTATATCTTTTTTTTTCCTTGTCATTTTTTTATCGTTAAACGGTGGGTTGAAAGCCCCCACGTTTTATTAAAAAGAATTTAACAAAACATACAACCAAATTTTATTTTTTTCCTTGTCATGTATTTCTCTCTTGTTACATCATACATTATGGTAGAAGTTTTAGATCAAGAATTTACTGTCAATAGATTCTAAAAACCTTGTTACATCATACATTCGAAAAACACTGTTTTATCATCATGACAAAAGAAATCAGCACCATGAGGATTTCAGAGAAACCACAAAAGAAATCAACACTGTTTTAAAATATACTTGTTGGCACTTACGGTTTCTAAGAACTGGATTTTAGCTATGTTACGCCAGTACATAGTTAAGGGGGCTACAAATATTAGACGCTTATCCAGAACTTGGATGGAAAACTTGGTGGATGTGTGCAGGATTCTTCTAATGTATACGAGATTTCGTTAAGTTTGGTTCTTGGCCTCATTTGGCTTCATTTGAGCCTCAGAATCAAATTGTGATTCTAATTTATCATCTTTCCTTTTTAGGAGAATTTGAGAAATTCAAGGAAAATAATGTTTTATCTAATTTACCACTATTCTTATCCTTAATAATTTCTTCACTTTGACTTTTAATAAGAAAGACTTGATGCCAACTCAACATCATGGCATGAAGTTTCACCAGATCATTCATGAAGCCTTATGCTTTGCGCTGACACTATTTGGATATGACATAACTTAGATTCTTATGATGATAATCTCTTCTGAGTTATCCAAAAAGGTTTAATCTTTGGAGCTAACAATTTAAATTTAGGTCAGGTTGGAGTGTCTTATTTGTGCATGATTTCATTACCCTTTTCTTAATGAAACAAGTGGTATGCTCCACCTCTTTTTGAATAGAATTTAAAACTTTCATTTCATTATCAATCCATCAACAATTTCAATTTGTTAATAAAAACTGAATTTTGCAGTTAATTTTCTAATTTTATTACAATATTACTTAATAATATTATGTATATTGATTTTTTAAAGTCTAGGCATAGAAAGACTGCTGTTTGATTCATAAACTGGAAAAAAATATTATTTGAGAAAAAAAAAAGGCACAACAACAAAAACAAGAACAATAATCTATGTATCTTTATGAATTCTTAGGATTTTCAGTAAGCACATACCCATGTATGTTGTATCCATGAAGCTGCATCATATAATTTTAGGAGCTAACAGTTTTTGGTATTTCAATTGTATTATGCTTGTAAAACAACTTATTTTAGGGACTACAATAGAAAGCTAATATGGGGCATTTTTTCCCCACAAATTAGTAATGGGCCATTAGTTACATTTGAATGAAAATTTTACTGCAAACCAAGCGGTTGAGAGTTGAGACGGTAACTAATATGTATGCAATCAGGAATGAGGGGATGTGAGCAGAATCAGATAACATACTTTGTAAATTTTATTTGGAAGAAGTGAACCTCCACTGTGAAAAAAAATGAGCCAAACATCAAGTGAAAAATGACGCTTGGGTGGAGATCTGACTACCAAGGAAATGAAGTTAGCTTCCAACAATATACAAATTGAAGTTTGCTGAAATTCTATTATTACTAGCACCTACTTTCACACAACAATAATGACTTCTGTGTAGTTTAAGCATAAAAGCTCAATTTAAACTAGAATTATGTCCTAGATATCAACCAGGTCCTTTGGTTTCTTTTTCATCTTCTCTTATAATAAGTTAGCATTATTATTATGTGAAATAGTAGCAATAAACCACGGAGAACTCTTTAGATTCAGTAACAATTAATGTTGGTGCCTCAGTGTGTCAATTACTACAGTATGATAGATTATAAATAGATGCATACAATGGCCATTATCTGTGATTTCACCGGCTAATTTTACTTTTTTCTTTTGAGCTTAACATGGATTGGATGGGAAATTGATTTTCCTGAGACTAATGTGATTGATCAGATAAAATATAGATAATAACTCAAACTTAATATGATGTCTGCATTGGCATCGTTGAGTATTATATAATTGTATAGTGAGAATGAGTGAAGTTCATTGGATTGGTTACTACGGCCTAAATCTTAACTTCTTTACTTGTTCTGGACACATCTCAGGTATGCGCTGGTGGAGCTCTTGGTCTAGCTATAGCTGTTACTGGAAACTTGATCAGGCTTGCTATCATAACTTCTTGATTATTTCGTTGGGAATAAGAAAAAAAGAAAGAAACAAAACTGTTCCAACTCTGCTGATTCTTGCATTGATGGAAATGTGGTTGCTTCTAACCCATACTGCACTGCCGTGATTGGCGCTGGATGCATATAGTGTAGAACATGTGTAATCAGGCATTACTCATGTTCACAAGGTTTCACCAAAAATTTTTTATCAGGCATCTTCATCGAATGTGTTCATGGTGTATCAATGGTGGTAGCATTCGATGAGAGAAACTTTGTTCCATTCTGTGCATCCCTTTCTAAGGGCAGTCTATATAGAAAGACTGATTCATTTCCTCATGTAACTAACAATTCATTTACTACCTTAAATGTGCTTATGATTGTGAAATGTTCAATATCCAATTCCTAACTCAATGTTGCAGCAGTATTTGTTCTGTTCACTAAATTGTAGCAGAGTTTGTTGACAAAACATAGCCGAGAGAGCTAGGCATGAGAATTGTTAGAAAAGTTATGGGTCGAAAGCTACCTCATAACTAAAGTAAAATTGACATGATGAAGATAAAGTAGACACAAGTATTTGACGTGGAAACCCCCCAAAAAAGACGGGGTAAAAACTACGGGCAAGTGTAGGAGTATTTCATTAATGAAAGTAGGGATTACAGTAGCTTCTTTCTAAATATAAGTAGATTGAAAGTAGGGATCACAATTTCTTCTCTTGAAATATAAAGACAACAATTTCAGTCTCTCTGATAAGAGGAGAAACAACTCTCTCTCACAAATTTGAGGATAATACAAAATAGACAAACTGCATCTAAGGATATAATATTATCTCTTTTGATAAAATTATACTAATACTTTGTTTTCTCTTTAATCTCTCTTTCTTTTTCTCATTACTTCTGCTGCCTCTTAATCCGTTATCAGAGAGACCAATTTACAGGGAATCAACCAGCCACTTACCTCTGCCTACTTTCTTTGACAATTTGAAGGAGAGAAATTTACTTTCCCTCCCTACTTTGACAAAAGAGACTCACTATCAAAATTTGTCAAACAAAATGGCCATAAATCAAAACATTTTGTTTGGTTATCTAATAAAACAAATTTCTAACACAACTAAGATATTTAGTTTGGTTGGCAAAATTGACTTTAAATAACAAGAATTTTCACAAATTCAAACCTTGCTAATTAATAATGGCATGTGCACTGCATGTGAATCAGCTACATGCAAAATATTTTGTTTGGTTATCTAATAAAACAAATTTCTAACACAACTAAGATATTTAGTTTGGTTGGCAAAATTGACTTTAAATAACAAGAATTTTCACAAATTTAAACCTTGCTAATTAATAATGGCATGTACACTGCATGTAAATCAGCTACATATTTTATCTTGTAAGTGTATAACAGTTGACTTATGTGCACATACTTAGTATGTGTGCGGTTCATTCTATTTGATCATACAACCACAGACCTTTTGCCTTTTTATAGACATAAGACTCACGAGAAATAACAAACTCTTTCTTATAGAAAATAATTAAGAAAAAAGGAAAATGATAGGCATAATTAAGAAATATGTAAAAGGAAAGGCTACTAGGAACTGCAACCAACCTTTTCTACAGCTTCTTTCAAACTGTTTTAATAAACTTGAAAATTGAAAGAAACAACCACTAGTATCTCAGTACACGCATCATATATATGTACTGAGCTCCTTATTTCATAGTAGCTAGCAAAACAACAAGAAGCATATACCATTCGTACTCCAGATTTGGGATGACAGACCACAATGCAATGTTATTGTAAGCAACCAGTGTCAAGAAATCATCCAACACCTCACTTGTGCACTGCCTTAATTGTAAAAACCCTGCATGCCTTCTCCATATACCTTCCTTTCTGAAACGTCTCCTTCCAAACTCCCTCTGTATCCTCTCCATCTTCTCCTCAACCACCCTCACTCCGGCAATGCCATCCCCTGTTGGCATAGACATGATTATTACGAGGGTTGGTTTGTTAAAACCGTCAAGAACAAGAATCAAGAACGCCTTATTTCTGCAAACATATCAAATTCAGCAATTGGCAAATCCAATCATCAGCCAAAATGAACAAAAAAGAAATTTAGAGATCCACCAGAGAAGACCACGTCCCTGAAATCAATGACAACTTTATGCCAATGGGTGGAAGTTGTAATTGATTTATGCATGTGAAATGATTCTGGAAAACTAATATCCGCTCAAAGTCAACTTGCCATTTTCTTGCATTTCTCACAATTCTGTAACATATTATATAACAGTTGAGTCAAAAAAACACCCTGAAAATAACGCCAATCATGCACTAGATATACAACGACAAAAGAAGGAAAATTCGACAAGAATACCAACTTGCTGGGCAAAATTGAGAACAATCTATTAGTATGATTATACATGCCAACAAAATCTCATATCAAATCTTTTACTGATATCAATTCCTTTCCTACAAAATTTGTTACAATTGCTAGCTTACTGAAATAATATACTTAGCCAAACTGGTTCCCTTCCCCGTTTTTGGAGGCGCTTGGAATTTTATCACACAAAGAATTAAGGAAAAAACTGAGAATGAGTCACATAATACTAGCAACTGGCAAGATAAAAAGTGTCCTTCAATGTTTTCTTAGCTCGATAGTATACAGACTCTGCAGTTTCAGATGTTCCAACCTAAAATATCAAAGATGACGTTATTAATACTATTAGTCGGCATGTAGGATTTCAAGAGTTAAGAAACAAGGGGGAGACCACAAAAAAGTATTACCTTCTTTTCCATCATGTAGTACTCTCTCCATAATTCTTTAATTTGGCCATAAATTTGAAGAGCTGCTTCATACAGCTTGCGAGCATTTGCCATAGCCTCACTCTCTCCTACCGCTGCAAGGTTTAACTCTAGCTCTATGCAGTTTCTGAAGAATGCTAGGCTTGGATGGGGCAAGGCAAGAAATCTGCATGTCAAGTACAAATTAGGTCAGCAAAGTGATCTTCATGTATATACGTGTATGTAAGTAGTGTGTTACGGACATACCAACACAAGCATATCCTAAAAAACAAGCCAAAAGTCACAGGCACAGCAAACGAAATAATCATTTCCTTTGAAGAGGTATAAACAGTAATAAGTAGTAATGCAATTAAAATGTGACCCCAGGGATATGCGAAAAGCGTATACATCTATTTGCAAGTGATATGCATGTAGTTTCTTTTAACAGTTTCATGCAATATAAGGAACTAATCGCTATTATTCAAAATATAACGTATTAATTACCATAATCCGAATGTCAATTTAGTGATGAACACTAAGACATGGCAGATAGTTTAAAGAATAGAAGAAATGCTAAAAAATCTCTCAATTAAATAGTTGTACATACCGTTTATACATTTCCCTCGCATGTTTTATACCATCTCTCTCAAGAATGCAATTAACAACAGAGGAAGAGATGGAAAATCCATAATCACCGCTATCACCTCTTGACAATGCCACTATTAAACTCTTCACCAACTTCTTAAAAAGATCTTTATCATTTGAAAAAGTCTTCATAGCCTGTGATTTTCAGACAGAATCGATTGACAATAACGGTTAGTAGAGTTTTGGTAGAAAGTATGTAGCCTACAACTCTAATTTGGTAATTAATAAAATTGTAAGTAGACACAAAATAGCACTGAAAACAGACTGTTCTTTACGTTTCTCTTGTCAAAGCACAAAAACTAAGGGCTTCCCTCAAGAAACATATCCAATAAGGCTTATCAGAATAAATTGCTATCCACATGATAATTCTAAACTAGATAATATATCAATTAATTTAGCAATTAGCCTACTCATGAATGCATAATTGTGAAGTTTTCTATTGTTCAACTGTGCCACTGTAACAGTAATTTTGTAACTCACTAATGAAGTAAACAAAATGCAATACATTAAACAAAAAATCTACAATAAAATAAAAGAATCATCTTCCTGAAACATATGCTGAAAATTTTAGATATCCTACAAATAGTCAACAGCCAACAAAAACTAAGGGCTTCCCCCAAGAAACATATCCAATAAGGCTTATCAGAATAAAGTGCCCCCAAGAAATGTCAATACTGGTATCCACATGATAATTCTAAACTAGATAATATATCAACTAATTTAGCAATTAGCCAACTCATGAATGCATAATTGTGAAGTTTTCTATTGTTCAACTGTGCCACTGTAACTGTAATTTTGTAACTCACTAATGAAGTAAACAAAATGCAATACATTAAACAAAAAATCCACAATAAAATAAAAGAAGCATCTTCCTGAAACATATACTGAAAATTTTAGCTATCCTACAAATAGTCAACAGCTGCCATTTGGGATGAGGTTTATTGTTGTAAAGTCAAGAAGTACGGATTCGGTGAACAACAAATTGCTCACAATTATCCTCAAGATATACTTCAATGTTGAGATGCCCAATAAATCAGAGGTAACTAAAATGTCAATATGACAATAAATTAACTGGGGATGACATATATTTTAGTCTCAGGCTTTCAACAAAAGTACTACATAAATATTTTAAAGTATATATCAGATTAAAGATCAATGACATGTACTATTAAATCTAATGCATACATCAATAGAAAATACTTGTTTTCCTTCACTTGATATTTAGGCTATGGTGGTTGTCTGGTTGATAAAGAATGAGAGTTGATGTAGAAAAGGTGTCATCTACTATGGATATGAATGTAACTGACATTTTTCACTCGTTTACGAGGGGTAGCAGCTAGTTGCAATATGGCGATAAGGTACTACTTACCTAGAGTATCTAGGACCGTGGGTATTTAAGATACTTCCTGTTATCATAGGCTTTGGCTTGGGACATTTTGGAGTTGCAAATCTCAAGATACCTTCAGATATCACAAACCAAAGGTGATGTATCTACTGTAACGCCCCGAGCCCGGCTCAGCTGCGCAGGCGGCTACACATGCGCGCACGCGAAAGAACGGACACAAAACTCTAGCCACGCCCACCACAGGCTGCCTCAAAAGGGTGGTTAACCGTTGGGTAACCCTTCATCATGGGCTTTCCTATATATCTCTCATTTCTACCTTTTATCCCACCGATATGGGATTATTCCCTTGGTCCAATCCCGGTCAACAACACCACACCACACACTCATCCATTCTTTCATTCCTTTATTCATCCAATCCTTCATTTATTCCACACATGGTGGACCAGTCAACCACACCACACACAATACTTTCCTTCTTTCCATTCCTTCCACGTCATCACCCACTTCCAATCCATCCATTCTTTTTCTTTCTTCTCATTCTATATACTACTATATATACCATACTAGTATATATACTTTTCTAGAAATACGGGGTCTCACATCTACAGTCTAATCTAACTTAATTAATTTCTTACTTCTATTCTCTCTGCCCATCTAACTCAACTTTGTACGCAAACGCATACATCTGTGACATTATAACTAAAGCGTTGGGGTAGCATATATTGTGGATAACCATCAACTAATGAATGTCAAACACACTAAAATTTCAAATTATATCAATCACCAACTAAAAGTCCCAACCACACATTTAAAACTTCAATCTATACCAACCATCCACTTAAATCCCAACTGCATTCTAAACTCCAAACTATATCAACCAACCACTTTAAAAATTACGAAAAACACTCGAACGCAACGGGTGTACTAAATAACTGGTAAGAGATAACTTTAGTTATTTTTTAGTGGAGGTAACAGTATGCAAACTACAATTCGCTCATCCCAACCACACTTATCGTAAATCTAAGCAGGCCAGTAACTTGCCAGTAACGCATAGAGTATCACAAAGACGAACCCGAATCTTGGTATAAATATACCTAACTAAGCGAGAAAAATCTTGTTCTCAGAAAACCCAACTTATAGTGTGCACAGAAGACCTAGGTTGCACTATTGAACCTTGTTTTGCGGATAAACGGTCTACCATGTGAAGGAAGGCAAAGAACCTTCAGAGAAGAGAGGGGGAAATGGCATCTATTGAAATGTCTGGTCCAATTCTGACTCAGCTAGGAAAAACTCGTCAAAATAGAATTAATGTTATGAAATTGGAGCTTTCACGGATGGACGATTAATATACACGATTTGTGGACCAATTTGTAAGAGTAGGTAAAGAATATGGTTTCATTGGTATTGGAGATCAAACTGTTTTATCATAGGATAATCACAATCAAACTGTTAGAGATAATAAAAAATTGGAAGCATTTCAACAAATTTGAGAGGAAAATCCTGAGTAGAATAAGCTGTAACTCATTAACCATTAACCAGACAATAGAATTTTTCCTACATCTTTGAAAAGTGTGGAGCATGAATATTAAATAGAGGGGAAAACCTGAGCTCCTCATGCCATCTAACAAGAAGAATAAAAGATAAGTGGCAAGTTTTATTCAATTTCAACATGGTAATGTGCTTCCCAACATTCTTCTTTGGAAAAAAGATGAATTATTTATTCTTCAGAAGTTCTTGTGCATTAAAAATCTAGAGGCTATGGCACTACAATAGCTAAAAACCCCAGTAGTCCAGTATGAACCCTTAATTGACTCTACTGAATTGAAGGAAAATACCAAGAAAAGGTCACGCATAAATCAAACAAATACAAGAAATACAGAGTATATCAATTGATTCTAAACTAATTAACTATGTCTTCTTCCAGAATAAATTAGAGATTCAGGGAAAATATGTTACGAAATTCAAAGAGTAAAATTCAAGCAATAAAGGTATATGCTACAATAAAAAAACTACAACAATAAACTATTATAACATATAGCAGGAAGATAATGTTCCGCTATAACGTAATTACATAGTGGATTTAATCATAAGTATCAAACTATCACAGTTTTCACAGTTAAGAGTCCAGATATGATGGTATAGGAACTCATGATACTATTTAAATATGACATCATATCATCATGAAAAAATGCTCAGAATCCCATGATGAGAATTTTAAACCAAAGATGAGTGATGCCCGAGGGTAAACAAAATACACTACACATATTAACTATTATATATATATACATATAGGGAAATTTTCCATTGAGCACAACTTTAGTGAGCACCCGTTGATATGAACCCCCCATGAAAAATCTGAACCGCTCATTTTGTTCTACACGTCCACATGCCCAAGATAGTCTACGAACAAGAATTCAACTTATTTGAAGTCCACTTGTTTATGATTTACATCACAAAATTGTATGTCTGAAAAAATCTTATTTTTCTAAAAACATGATGGATGTCAAATAACTTGATATGTTGTCAGACTATCTTAGGCGGGTAGAACAAGATGAACGGTTCAAATTTTTCATGGGGAGGTTCATATCAACGGCTCACAGAAGTGCTCGTAAAAGTGGTGCTTAATGGAAGGCATCGCTATATATATGTGTGTATATATATAGGGAAATCTTCCGTTGCAAACGCATTGTAGCGTGCAAACGCGTGCAAACCACTGAAACCGCTATTCAAGATAGCGGCCTAGGGTATATTAGGCCTGAAGCGGCTATCATGAACAGTGGCATCATTTGCACTGATGCTGCTATTCCCGGTAGCGGCATAAGTGTTTTGCACGCTACAGTGCATTTGCAACATAAAATCCCTCTTGCATGTATATGTGTCTATATATATACATACATATATTTATAAGGGGGTGATCAGGTACAAACCATCCGCACCTGATCACGTGCAAATTCACGGACGCAGTCATCCGTTCATGATCAATATATATAGTCCTTTTCCATTGTGCACCACTTTGGTGTGCACTCACGGAGTAGAGCCTCCATGAAAAATCTGAACCGCTCATCTTGTTCAACGTGCTTAAGATTGCCTCATAATAAGAAATCAAGTAATTTAAAGTTCATTTGCCCATTCATCATGTTGTTAGAATTTTCGGCCATACAATTTTTTGATGATGTAAATCATGGGAAAATGAACTTCAAATTACTTAATTTCTTACTGTTAGTCAATCTTAGGCGTGTAGAACACGATGAGCGGTTCAGATTTTCCTTGGGGTATATATATATATATAGAGAGAGAGAGAGAGAGTTGGAGTACAAATTTTCCATATATATAGAGAGAGAGAGGGGGGGGGGGGAGTTGGAGTACAAATTTTCGATTTAA